>CAEMYA010000007.1:61994-127378 GCA_903131615.1 Diplodus sargus
CACACACACACACACACACACACACACACACAGATGTTAGACAAATCAAAACAAAGGTGCCTTCATACTTTTACTCGCTGTGTCTCCGTCGTGTTTGGCCTTAAACACCTTCTCATCATTTTTACATTTTCAAAATAAAAGCACAGCAGAAACACAACGTCTGGCAGCTACAGGAGGTTGAGGGGTCCAATGGCGGCTCGTCTACAACACTTCAGTTCGATTTAGTGCCACTGAACATGTTATGTGGTGTTACCTGGTGTTTGACGGCGATGCCGTACAGGCCGTTGAGGTTCGCCTCGTGGCAGTTCTTGTACCACCAGCCTCCTCGGTACGACATGGCGCAGCGGGTGATGAAGGGCGCCGGGTCGCGGTCTCTGGTGGAGAAGACTCTGTTGTTGTGATAAGCGAGGGAGTCGCCTGGAAACATGAACAGAGAGGAGACAAGAGGAACAGACGGTTTTAAATAATCCTTCCAGGAGACGTTACAGGAACCAGGACCGCTTCAACACCTGCCGGCTCCTCTCACCTGCAGTGCCGCTGTATCCGCCCACACTCAGCCTGTAGTTCCTCTTCGCCACCTCGAACGTCGAGTACTTGGCGAACACCGACTCGTCTTTGTCTCGCAGGTCGACACGCAGAGTCATCCTGGTCATGGTGGTCAGGTTGTGGAGGTTATCGAGCCCTGAAGCAGCAGGAGACAAACGTGACTCCCTGTTTACTTCACATTCATGTTTTAAAACCTTGTTTGAGATCTAATGTGTTATTTAAAGGAGAAAAGAAGACTCACCGAGCCAGAACTCTCCACTCAGATCTCCGAATCCTTTCACGTAGTCCTTCCAGCCTCTGAAGAAATCCACCGAGCCGTCCTTCCTCCTCTGGAACACCTGCAGACAGGAAACAGAACACAGACCAGACTCCACTCAGAAAAACCTTTATTAAACCCGAGGAGACATGTCGCTGATCCATCGATGTCCTCGTACCATCCAGCCTCCTCCGTCCGTCTCCATGTCGCAGTAAACCATGATGGACGTCCCGGGCTTCCCCTGAGGGAAGATCTCCACCTCGCCGGATGTCCGGATGCCGTTGAGCAGCTCCTGAGAGCAGTCTGTGGGGAAGGGGAACCTCAGAGTGCCTGAAGAGGAAGAGGAGAGGTTTAACTCTTCATCAGTGAATCACACGACAGTAACGCAACACGTGAGCAGCTTTCATTACCGGTGGTGAAGTCGGTGACGATGGCAGCAGTGTATCGTCCTCCCGTCTCCGCCTGCAGCTGCACCGTGTACTTGGACGCCGGGTGAAGTCTGGTCAGGTTGAACTCTGTTACGGAGGCGTCCACAATCATTTCCTGTGAAGGACGAAGCACAAAGACGAGAGATGTTCGTCCACGGAGAAAGTTTAGAGTTCTAATGAGCACCAATACGTTAAAAACATCAGAGAGTCTTCTGATAAAATGATCTAAACGCTCTTCTCACCTTCATTTCTTGGCCTTCCGTCTGATAGGTCAGTCTGTACCTGCCCACAGGATTTGAAGGTGGTTTCCACAACAACAGGGCGGTGCGAGGCGTCACATCGCGGGCCTGGAGGTCACCGGGCCTGTCGCCGTCACCCCCAGAGCCTGGAGAGGAAGAGGAGGTGAGGAAACACATGATGATGATGGTTTATGGTGTGTGTGTGTGTGTGTGTGTGTGAGACTGTGTGTGTCCTGACCTCTGGCGGTGGTGAAGGTGGTGGTGGCCGGCGCGCTCTCCCGGCTGCCCAGCTGGCTGGTGATGGTGACGGTGTAGGTGGTGGATCCTTCCAGACCGCTCAGCTGCTGCTCGGCTGCGTTTCCAGACACACTGACCCTCAACTCTGAACCTGCACACACACACACACACACACACACACACACACACACACACACACACACACACACACAGGGTCAGTGATGTAATGTAACTAAGTATACTCCACCACACCATCAGTATCTTACCCGTCCCGGAGCCATAAACGATGGAGTATTTATCAATGGCTGCCAACGCTGGACGCCACAACAACAAGGCTTTGGTGTCGGTGACGTTAACGGCCCGCAGGTCTGTCGGCGGATCAGGTACTGAGAGAGAAACACAGGAAGTCTTTATTTATATTTGTTATGTTTCATCTGCACCAAACTGTGAAACACAGAAAGAAACAAACAAGTTAAAACACAACTACAGACTGAAGACAGAGAGGATTTCACACGGAGGGAAAGACGGTTTGATTTGTCGACTGTTTGGTTTGTCAGCGATGGGAACGGAAAAAAAAGACATTTCTGAAAAGACACAGAGCGCCGAACAGATCCAAGACCAGCTCCTCCGAGGATACAAACACAGAGTGTTTCCAGATTCAACACCTGCTACAGACATTACAGAAGACTCAAGAAGAGAAACTGAAGAAAACATTTAGGTTTGTGACAGAATCTATTCAGCCTGTAGTCATCGTGCTGTCCTTTATTTTTCTTGTGTTTATTCCCTACAGGAGGGATACAGCACCCCGTACTCAAGCTATATACCTGAGTGGTGTTACAATACAACAAACAGCAGCACTCACGTGTCATGGCGAAGTCTTTGATTGGATCGCTCTCGTCCAGTCCGAGGATGGAGATGACGCTGACCTCGTAGGTTGAACCGGGAGAGAGTCGCGTCAGGCCGAGAGTGGAGTCGTCTCTGTCCACGGACACCGACACCGGCTCACCTGTGGAGACAATTAGCAAGTTAGCTAGCCAACATGTTCACCTGTTTTAAAACACACCTTAAATAAAACCATAAACCTAAACGTTTAATAAAACATGGACATCAGTTCTCACCGTCCTCCGTGTGGGTGTAGGTGACCTTGAATCCACTGATGGGACTCTTGGGTTTGGTCCACGACACAGTCAGAGAGTTTTCTGTCACCTTGCTGAAGATGATGTTGGTGGGAGGCTCCGGGCCTGAACGGTACGAAGAATACCATGAGAGGTGAGTGAAAGCCCGGGAGGAGAGGAAGGAAGTGCAGCAAAAGAGGAAGAGGGAAGAAGAAGAAACTGACGGAATAAGACGAGAAACGAAGATTTCATATATTCGAGAGAAGAGAAAAGACAAACTGAAAGAGTGAAAACAGTGTGTACATTATCATTTATTCATATTAGTGCTCCGTGAGTGAGTTTGTGTGTATATATGTACAGTGCAAACATATATACAGTATACAAATCATATACAGATAAAGTCAATTAATCAAAACAATCAGATGCAGGTGATGGATCCTGGACAGCAGCGAAGGAAAGAAGGATGAGATTTAATAGTTAGCCGGTCGCTCAAACCTGAAAACGAAAGCGTGGCAGGAATGAACAAAAACAAAAGGAAGAAGAGTGGACAACTTCACAGGACGAGTGAAACAAATACAGTCAGATATTAAGACAACGCAGTCAGAAGAGCTGAAAAGTGAAGTAATTATTCTGTGGACATATTTTTTAATTTAGTTTCCTTGTAAAAAAAAAAAAATAGGACAAAACTGTAAGAGGTCCGGTCCGTTCATTCATTTATTACAAGGAGATACTAGACTCTGATTCTGATCCTGTGAAGTTAAATATTTACCATCAAGTCAATCTAGAGAAGTGAAACCTGTTAAATTATAAAAAAATATCCATGTTATTCTTTCTTTAAGGATTAAAATGTGCACGAGTGCAGTTGGGTGTGAAGGTGAAGAGAGACCAGCCGTGGTCTTACCCTGGTCTGGGTGAGAGCTGATGGGTGTCAGTGAAGCTGGCTGTTAGCTTACCCTGAATGAGAGAAGACCAGAGCAGCAGTGAATGAACTGTGTTGTTACGATGTTACTGATGTTATGTCACGTTGATGTCAACTCAAAAACTACACTGAGTGGTCCTCGGTCTGTTCTGCAGCCCTGCAAGTGATTTATTAATGTGGCTTGTAGTTGAGAGTTTGTGTTGCAAATGAAGATTAATTAAAGTTTGATTCCTACTAGGAGTGGGTATTGGCAAGAACCTCACGATACGGTACGTATCACGATACTTTGGTCACGACATGATACGTATCACGATATCATGATATTGCGATATAAATAAAGATGAAAACACAAGTACCTGTATATGTACATCAGATGAAGTGCTTCCAAACGTCAACTTTAAATTGCGGAGGCGTTGTTAACTTGCCATCCATTTTGCACAGACCTAAGCCACTCTCTCGCTTCTACAGAAATACACCCGCCACACAGCAGAGTCGCTCTTCGGCGATATATCGATATGTGGAGTTGAAAAATCGCTATTGTTTTCGGCGGCAAAGTATCGCGATATATTGCCGTATCGATATTTTTGCCCACCCCTAATTCCTACACATATACTTTATACACGTCACTCTTTAACTTGCGTGACATGAATGTTATGTAACAATACGTCCATGAGTTAGCTAACGAACGCATCCGGATTCCTCAGGTGTGGATTAAAGCTGCGTGAGTGGAATATTGAAATGGCTAAAAGTGAAAAAAAAAAAAAGACAATAGTTGAGAGGTAAGAGACTAGTCCGGTCAGATGAACTGGATATATAGGAGGAGTCGGAATCATCAGGTCGCCAGCACCAGTGGTGGAGCTGGATGGCGCCATTTCTAGCAAGAAAAGTAAAAAGACGCTACCACGCTTGCTGTGTCAGTCTGGGATTTGCTGCGGATACTGCTTCATACTTGGGCTCTGTATATGGACGTCACTACTTCCTGCATCGTCACTGACAAAGTGTCCGTCGAAATGTACCACAACTTTTAACTTCGGTTTGGAATTTTAAGTTAGCTACACTGAACAAACTACAGGTAACTAAGTTAGCCAACATGCTAAAGACAACTGGTGCTAATGTTAATGTGCAACTACAAGCCACTATAAACTAGATGCATTAGCTAGTGCACAACTTAGCTAACTAAAAATGTGAGAAACTATGTCAATGCACATCTGAGGTTTGACTCGAGTGTTGATAATGTATGATTCTCCTTTATTTGAGTGTTTCAGCCTCGTGAAAGCTGACAAATGAGCGCACAAGTAAAGCATTAACACAAAACACAACAGCTTAATGGGCATTTGAACATCAAGATTAACTGACGACAAACACAGCAGGTTATGTGATTACCGACCCAGTGATTAAATGACAAATACATGAAGTGAAACTGTAAATTACAAGTTTACAGTTTGCAAGAGCAACACAGCGCTTGAGCTCCGTAAACGAACATGGAGGAAGCATTTAGTGGGTGAGCAAACTGAAGACAAGTGACGATTAACAAATGATTTTTCGTGTAAATCAGCACAAGAAACGCAGATATAAGATGTGTGCAACAGTTTTCTTCACAACATTCACAGCAATGTTGTAGCATTGTACAGTAGCACTTAATGTTGTTCTACTGTCACAATGGCTTGTACCTGTACTGATGACAAGCTTGTGCAGTTTGGACAGAAGACCAGAAGACCCCTTTCCAAGCAAAGTCACGGTGTAATCGGTCTGACGAGGCAGATTCTCGAACTGGAAGGAGCGAGCTGAACCAGGAAGAACTTTTTTGAAGGTTTCGTCACTTCCTGTTAGCGGCTTGGCTGTTGGAAGTTGTGTACTCTCAGGAACTCTATTTTCATCTTCAGCTCCTCCATTGTCTGCTTCTTTGATTGGTTTAAAACGTACTTCCTTGTCTTCTTGATCTTCCGTAAGCTTTGGAGCTTTTGTAACTTCTTTCTTTGTCACAACAAAGTTTTTGTACTTCCCTTCTGGCGAGTCCCACGTGAGCGTAAATCCATCAGAAGTCCGGTTTGTCACTTCCACATTGTCCAAAGGTTCCCTTGTGACTCCGGAAGAAGAAACGTCTGATCCTGTCAGAGGTTTGAGATTAGGACCTCTTCTCTGATCAGTTTCACTGTCAGTCGGTATTTTTGCAGTGTAATTTGTTTTTTGGCTTCCACTGATGTAGTGTCTCATTGGAATTATTCTTGTTGGTGGTTGTCTCTTTGGAGGTGTGACCAGTCTTGTGGTCTTAGTGCCTCCTTGTCTTGAATCAGAAGTCTGTTTCATGGTGGGTCTACCTCGATTTGTATAACCAGTTGTTCCATCAGCAGTTATCCTCTTTTTATAGACGTCAGAATCAGATTTAGAATCTGGGGTTCTTGTTTCTTCTTCCCCAGATTTGATCGTTTGGACGGGAGCCTTGTGTCCCACCTTGACGACTCGTTTTGAGGCTCCATGTCTTGAATCAGAAGTTTGTTTCAAGGTTGGTCTACCTCGACTTGTTGGACCCGTCATATCACCAGCATTAGTCTTTTCTTTAAGGATGTCAGGGTTAGAATCTGGGGTTCTTGTTTCTCCTTCCCCAGTTTTGATAGCTTGGGCGGGAGCATTGTCCCCCCGTTCTGAGACTGGTCTTGAATCAGAAGTTTCTTTCAAGGTGGGTGTACCTTGATTTGTAGAACCAGTATTCTCGCCAGCATTGACCCTCTCTTTATCGATATCAGATTTAGAATGTGGGCTTCTTGTTTCTTCATCTCCAGATTTGATACTTTGGACTGGAGCATTGTCCTCCTGTTCTGAGACTTGTCTTGAATCAGAGGTTTCCTTCAAGGTGGGTGTACCTTGAGTTGTAGTACCAGTATTCTCAACAGCATTGACCCTCTCTTTATAGATATCAGAGTTAGAATCTGGGCTTCTGGTTTCTTCTTCCCCAGTTTCTGTAGTTTGTACTGGGGTATTGTCCCCCAGTTCTAAGACTGGTCTTGAGACTCCATGTCCTGAATTGGAAGTTTGTTTCAAGGTTGAGTCAGAGTTAGAATCTGGGGTTCTTGTTCGTTTTTCCCCAATTTTGATAGTTTGGACTGGAACACTGTTTTGTTTTAAGGATGGTCTACCTTGACTTGTAGAACCAGGATCTTCACCAGCATTGAGCTTCTCTGTATGGACTTCAGAGTCTGGGGTTCTTGTTTCTTCTTCTGCAGATTTGAGCGTTTGGACTGGAGCACTGTCTCCCCCTTCCAATTTGTTGGTCTGCTCTCTGACAGTAGGGTCAAAGCCTTCTGTTTGGGCACTTAGTATTACTTCTGAGACAACTTTTTCTCCTGATTGATTTATTTGTACTCCTTGGGTAGGAATGGGGGCCCCCTGCTCTACTGATTGGTTATCTTGGATTTCAGGGGTACTACTCTTTTCTAACTGACTGGTTTGACTTCTAACAGTCGTGCCACTACCTCCATTAAGCTTTCTGCCTGGGAAAGGCTTGCGCACAGGACCTCTGTATGGATGCTGAGGTGGTCTTAGGTTTGTGCGGTTCTGGTTTGGATAACGACCATTATATAGCCGACGGATGTAACCAACTTTGGTGTTTGGCTGATTGGAGGAAGGTTCTCCACTTCCTCTGAGGGTCTGACTGACCTCCATAGACATGCTTGTCCCGATTTTGTCTTCATTTGCCTCTCTGTTTTGTTCTTTACCTTCAGCTGGATAGGATTCTTTAGATCCAGGAGGAGGTAACGTGGCTAACAATTCAGAGGAAGATACCTGCTCTTTCCTTGTTTCTGATGCAGAAATTAAAGGTTGAGAGGGAGGAGGGAGCAGCCTCGAAATTGGACGAGTTCGGTTCCAAAGAGGTCCAAAGTTTGGATTGCGCAGGTATCCCCCTTTTGGAGGAATACGACGAAGTGGAGTTCGGCCTCTTTCTGTTGGCACCTTTTTCTCGTTTTGTTCAACTCGACTGGATGCAGGTGCAGTTGCTCCATCTATGTATCCAATTGTATCCCTTGCCGGTACATTGACCTCAACTGATGATTCCTCTGAAGCAGATGAAGATGTTGAAGACAATAATTCACCTGTGGATGTAAGTCTGGTGTCTGTTTCTCCTGCAGGGACGGGGTTCAAATTAGGGGTTGGGTGAGGAGTTCTCAAATTAGGATGGGTTTTGTTCTGAAACCACCCAATGTTTGGTCGAGGACGACGCACATATCCAGATGTGCGGCGGAAAAGGGGTGCGCCGCCTTTTCCTGAGGGTGACACTTTTCTGTCCTCAGGTGAAGAAACATCAGTCGTACTTTTGCTGTAGTCAATATCTGGTTCCTTGCTTACAAGTGAACCTGATTCGTCTGAGCTGGAAAAGGATGCTGATGTTGATGGTGCTGCTGAAGGTGATTCAGATGATGATGGTGGTACGCCTGATGACGACAATGACAACGGCTTAAATCCACCTAAAATCTGCATCCTTACAGTTTCTGGATCAACAGAGAACTTTGATGGTTGGGCCAGGTGGTGGACAGAAAATGTTGTGATATTCAGTTTGTCAAAAGTGTCCTTCACAAGTTTATGTAAAGGATCTGGTGAATAGTCGACGTCCTTTACTAGAGAATCATCTGTTTCAGAGGAACCTTGATTTGAGCCTGGTGTCTTTCCTTCCAGCACTGTTCCATCACCTCTACACCCGCTGCCTCTGTCCTTCAGAGGTAATCTGACATGTGTCACTTTAATTTTATTCAGACATTTCTTCTCTTGGCTTTGAACAGTCCCAGTAGGCCCAGAAGACACTGGGGCAGTGTCATTTCCGTGGCTTGCCATGCCAACATCTGGTTGCTCTTTGGAGCCAAGAGTTTGTCCCTCTGAGCTACTTTGTCCGCTTGTCACTGAATCAGTCCCAGACACTGAAGCTGGATTTTTGGCATCCTCTCTCTCAGTGCTTGATGTCTCTACTCTTGGGTTTCTCCCAGTCAGAGCTAATGTCTTATTTCTTAACATGGGGACACCTGGTTTAGTTTTCTTGGGAACTATTGGTACCTTCCCTGGGGGCTTTTTTAAAGGGCCTGGGCCAAACCTTCTTGCTCCAGGTACAACTCTGGTTGCGTTGAAACGGAAAGAGCCTGGGACATTTGGCTTCTTGGAAAATGTGGGCCTGGTGCCATCTGTTGCTGTATTTCTGCTGACCAGAGGTTTAGTTCTTGCAATCACAGTGGCTGATGAGTCTTTTTTAGGTTTGTTGGAGTCAGCCTCCCTCCTTCCCTCTCGGTCAAAGACTTGCACCTCAGGCGATGGGTCAAACTCTTGGTCTCTGTCGCCGACATCTTGTCCAGGTCTAACAGGACCCTGCATGGTCAAAGCTGCCATGGTAACTGTTGGTAATGGGAGTGAGCATTTTGATTCAGTGTTATTGTAATAATCCAGAAGAGATCATGTCTAATAAAGGAAGAAAAGCAATTTTAATGCAATCAAACAACTCAGGGCAGCAGTATCCATGAGGAACCTGCAGGGAGAAGATTGAAAAATATAATTAAAGTGAAGTTTGGACGGATGAATTCAACATGCTGGCGTCTGTGTCACTGTGGAGAAGGAAAATATCACGACTGAGCTGAAGTAAACAGAGCAGTTTATGGAATACTCTCTACATTATTTTTTCTCCGGCAGCGTTGAGGCTGCACCTCACTTTATTAACTTTAACAGTAACATTTATAATGTGTTTTATATGATGGTTTCCACTGAATTATGAGGTGTCAGGACTCATAAAGTTTCACTCAGCTGGAGCCGGTCTGTTCTCACCTGATTACAGTCGAGGCAAGAAACATTCGACTTGTTCACTTGTTCAAGCGTCCTCAACTTTATCTTGAGATGATTTTTTTTTTGTTTCTTTGTGTTACAAGTCCCTATTTGAGTATATATCCCCATTTATTTTCCACAGTCTGTCTCTTTGTCCTATTTCTACCTTTTACCTTGTTAATATCAGTATAAATGTTGTCATTCTTCTCTAAAACCATTGATTTCCAAGTTTGCTGGACTGTCTAACAGGATTTCCATCAAGTTGAAAGTGAGGGGATACGGCTGAGGTTATTCCATATTGTTTTTATTTTTGACAAATCCCATGAAAGAGAACTTTCTGAAACCTGAACCTGTGGCTCTCAGCTCCAAACACAGTGGTTCCCACTGAAGACGTAAACTTTAAAACAATTGCGGCTTTAATGGAATTACTAATTAAAGGTGCAGTGTGAGGGATCTTTTAGCAGAAATGGAATATAATCTTCATAATTATATATTAATAATTAGCAGTAATTAGTGCAGGTGCTGGTACCAGTAAATCCTCCACAGCGGACCTTGAAATTGGAGCTAAAATAATAAGTAATTGACTTCAGGAGTTCAGTGTCGTTGGTCCTACTCACCTGGAGTAACCTGGGTGGTTGCAGGTGTACTCCGACTCGAGCCCTTCTCTGCGGTGAGTATGATGTCATACAAACGTCCCGCCTCCAGCTGCTGGATGTGGGCGGAGTTTTGGTCAGATGGGACGGTCATTTCCTGACTCCTCCCTGCTCCGTCGCTGGGTGTGACGGTCAGGCGGTATCTGTCAATCTCACCCAGCGACTGCTCCCATTGGACCACGGCTGACGTCGTGGTGGTCTTGACAACTTGGAGTTTTGTGGGACCAGAAATCACTGAAGAAGAAGAAGAAGAAAAACGACACAGTACCTTTATTACTCTACCTGGTGAAATGGGTACACAAACACCCACTCAAACTTTTTCAGCCTTAATTTTTTTCCTGGCTCGGCACGTTTCCTCCTCTTTACTTTCTAAGCTCACAGTTGGACTCGCGGCTGCAGCTGCCACAGATTACATCTTCCCCAGGAGGGGCAGCGGGAGGGAAATGTTTAAATCAAATCTGCCAGTTTGGCGATTTGAGCCGCTCACACCGGCCAACATGTTGGTCAGAAACTCAGTCTTCTAATGAGTACACCTGAAACTGCACTTTTACTGGGAGAGTTTTCTTTTCTAATCATTACTGTCAACTGCAATATATTTAGATTTTAGCATCTGCAACATTTGACGAGTATACTGAGGATATTTAAGACATTAAAGGATCAGTTCAACACATTTTTTTAAAACATATTAAAACCTTTCATCCAGGTGTTCAGAACTACTTCCTCTGTTGTATTAAATCAGGCACAAACTCACGGGTCATGAACTCAGCGGAGCTCTCGGTTCCCCTCCGGCCGTCGATCTCTCCGGTGATGGTGACGGTGTACTCCTGACCGGCTGCCAGCCCCGTCTGGGTGAAGGTGGTCAGGCTGCCCTCCACCTGCACACTGATCTGCTGGTCGCTCTCCTTCTGTTTGGGTCAGACGGAAAAGAAACAGTTGAAATAAAAATCTTTCTTCATTTTACATCTGTTTTCTGTCACAGTCTGAACGCGCCTTCAACTTCAATCCATCACAGTTTAAAAAAGGTGACATTGACCAACAGAAGATGTGTTTTCTGATCATTAACTCCATTAAATCTCTGAACTGGTTGCTGATTGGAGTCGTACTCTGACTTCAAATCAGATGTCTGAGAGAAAACAAAACACAAAACCCTCCGAATAACAATAAAGAATCAGGACGCAATCGTCCTGATGAATCTGATCAGACTGAGTGGAAACACTGAGCTTCAAAACACACACACACACACACACACACACACACACACACACACACTAATCCGAAATCAGACTTTACTGAAGCAGAACACAAACACTCCGGAGGGGATTCAGTGATGTCACCGAAACATTTTGTTTCTTGCCATCACAAACTTCTTCATGTGATTGAAGGTTGACTTTAAATATTCAGTGATTGCTGGAACCATAAAGAGACACTGGATCCAATTTAAAAACCTAGAAATACAAATTAAATGAGTTAAATCAAATTTAAATGATTAAAACGAGGCGCTGCGTCAACAGGAGAGCGTCCATGGTTTACAAAATTAGAGTATTTGGAGTTTTGCACACATATTTTTAAACAGCTGATGTTTTCTGAAGGTTTTCCAGCATCCAAAATAAACTTTAAATATGTGGCTTTGTTTTAAATTGTTAATGAGCACCAACAGTCACAAGCAGGTGGCTGCAGCACTGCTGCCACCAGAGGCTGTTTTCATGACGCAGCGAGTCACCGAAGACAGCTTAAACATTTCTGTCTGCTGCAGTTACAAATCCGCTCTGTAAAAACTTCTCCTGTGGTCTCCAGAACAACCTGAAACCAGAAGGGAGAAACTTTTAGTCCATCTTTGTTTGTAGCAATTTGTTTATCTGTATCTTGTCATCATGACGTTGTGTTGAATATAATATAAAGTAACGACACAATCAGCGTTTAGATTGTTTTCCACAAACGACACTTTCACTTTTCTGTTGTGTTTGCTAGGAAAATAATAAAAGCTGACTGGTGATTCAGTCCGTCTGGCAGCACTTCAGTCTGCTTTCACATGAACAAACACACGTTATGTTCTGTGTTTTGTTAGTTTCTGCTCTGAGGACAACAGAACTGACTCAGTTCTCTTCGTGACAACAGCACCGACAATAACACCACTCGAACACTTTAAAGGAAGTTCGGTGGAAGTCACCGAACCTGAGAAGGAAACATCGCGTTACATAACCGTCCTACAAATCACAACCAGTTTTTCTAACCATTTAGGTTGTGTACAGGTCAGGCAAACAAAGAATAACATGATCTGTGAGCTGTAGATGTAGCTGTTTCCAGTCTATAAGCTAAGCTAAGCTAACCAACTGCTGACTAAAGCTTAACATGCACAAGACGTAGCTGGTATGTGGATTTTCTTACATTTGGGCAAAAGCCAGGCTAGCTCTTTCCACCTGCTCTGATTCTTTACGCTACGCTAAGCTAAGCTAAGCTAAGCTAAGCTAAACTAAGCTAAGCTAACAACTGCTGGCTTAAGTTTTAAATACACAAGACTAGCATTAATCTTAAAAATGCTCAGCGAGACAGCAAATAACTGTATTTCCCTAAAATGTCTCCTTTAAGATGAACGAACACCGCTTGATGTTCATTCGTTAGACAGCGACCTCTGGTGGCTTTAGTTATTATTACGGCAGCAAAGGAGGAAGTCAGGTGAGAGAACTGGATCCACTTACATCTTGTACATAACTTTACTGATGCAGCTGATATTCTTTGACATATTTGAGCCCAAACCTTGATATTTTTATAAACCTTCAGACTTAAATCTTGATGCCTGATCCAAACCAAACTCTGACGTTAACTGTATGATGTAAACGTCCAGCACGATGTAATCCTGGGAGTCATTTGCACTCGACCAAATCAGTGGTGAAGTTATGAGAACTTGATTTAATTGATTTGTGTTCAGATGTGTTTGTTGCTGCTGGCTCGGCCCACATTCGCTCATCCCGGCGTCAGACTTAAAAACATGTTTTTTACCCGCAGATTGAAAAACAGGAGACAGCCGGAGTGGAACAGTCTGAGGAGTTAACAGTTCCTCTTGTATCTCTGATTACCTCCGTGTCATTATGGACTGTGTGGTGACTCTGTGTTCAGTGTAAAGTCGAGGCTGACTCATCAATTACTCAGCTGGGATCCTTTTTGGTTCTCTGACGTTTTCCGGACCGTCTAATGAATGGATACCGTGTTGTAAACCAAACGGACCGCAGCCGGTTGCCATGCTGGTCACTGTGTTGGCGGCCTCGGAGGTCGTTATGGATCAAAACTCTCTCGTCCATTTCCATACAAATGAGGGTGAGATCACTCAGACTGACCCGACAGCAAAGTCACGATGCGCTCTAAAACGAGTCGAGGCTCGGTGGCGTTCAGGGACGACACGGGGAGGTCCGACTGGGCCGTCGAGTGACTCTCAGTCTGCAGGTTTATTACGGAAAATAAATCTAACGTCTCTGCAGGGCAACTTTCTGCTCAGCTGTCATCAGCAGGATTACCACATGAAGATATGACGGCCAGCAGAGTCAAACCTGTTCACATCCAAACTGTTTTTAATATTCCTGAATCTAAATCTTTGTAAGAAAGTTGATTTTTGAGTTGACAATCCCAGAGCGTCAGTATTTGATACGACACTCAAAAAAATCAACTCTCTTACAAGTCGGACCTTTAATCTGTCCGGTTCTTCATGAAGACAGTAAGAATCCTGAAGGCCAAAAGTGAAAATGATGAAACTTTGAAGTGTAAAGAACTCGAGCTGTTTAGTCCTATTATCTAAACTAAGACAGGACATATTTTCATGTTACGCTGTGAACTGAGGATTTATTTCTACCAAACCAGAGAGAATGACTGTGGAGACAAACCAACTCAGTTCTGGTGACTTTAAATCAGTTTGTGTGTGTTTCACGATGAGCTAACGAGGCGATTAAGCTCATCTTAGTTCAGTAAACGAGAGAAACTTGAAATTAGACGGTGTACGGTTGTATTTTGGGGGTTAGGAAGGATAATAGGCGTCAACATATTTCCTTTCTGGACATTTTGTGAGTTTGTTTTGTTGATTTATTAGATTAAGTAGTGAACCGGCTGCTTTTACATCTTCAGGCTGAACTAGTTAAACAGTTAACGAGGCGATGAAGCTCGTCGAAGATCAGCAAAACAGAAATGTGAATTCAGACGGTTGTAGAAAAAAAATTCTCTCTGGACATTTTGAGTTTATTTTGATTATTTATTAGACTAACTAGCAGAACGACGGAGGCTAGCTGGTTAGCATGCTAACTTCAGTAAATGTCTTTCACAGAACGTCAACACTGTTGCACCCTTTTACACTTTCTTTCTTTCTTTCTTTCTTTCTTTCGCTCCAACATATATGTAACTCAGCGTAAACATCACGTAACATTTAATGCTGTGTGGAAAAAGTGACATAAAGAGACATTTAAAGGTTTAAATATGAGAGTTGTTGGACAAAAGAGTTCATTGACTATAATTGTGATAATTAACTAATTATTTAAACCCTTTATGGAGCAAAACTGCCAAAAGTTTGTGGATCCGGCCTCTCAGATGTGACGATCAGCTGACTGTGTTCGTGTTTTATACGACTGTAAACTGAGTTTCTTTGGGTTTTAAGACGTGTGAGGAGCGATTTCTGAACGTTTACAGTGCAAATGTTTTTTTTTTACTGATTAATAACAAAATAACCAACAACATCATAATGACTAACAGACCTGAAGCTCTGCTGACGGTGTGCTGCTGTCAACGTTATTTTGAGGAAGAGGAGATCGATGATGTCACCTGGAAATAATAAATATCTGGAGGAAGTAAACTCCTGAATGTTGTTGTTGTTGTTTATCTGTTGGTTGGTAATCATCCCCCCCCCTCTCTCTCTCTCTCTCTCTCTCTCTCTTTCTCTCTCTCTCTCTGTGTCACAGCTGTGAGCGAGCGGTGATGTCATCTCTCTGGCAGCCGCCATGTTTTTGACAGTGTTTACATGTTTCCGTGGCAGCAAGCATCCCACATCTGCATCCCCTCCCTCCCTCCACCTCCCTCCTCCTCCCTCCTCCTCCCTCCTCCTCCCTCCACCTCCCTCCACCTCCCAGCGCTCTGTTCATTCACTGCTCTTCTGGTTTCATTCTCTGAATTTTCTTCTCCTCTCTTCAGTTTCTGCTCGTCGGCTGCAACGAGTCGTCCAAACTAAACTCCTTCCAACGCTGTCACGAACTGATACAAGACAAGAGTTCACCTCCTTCTTCTTCTCCTTTTTCTATTTTGTCTTCTTCCTCTCCTCCCTCTGCTCCTTCACCTTTGTCTTCTTCTTCTTCTGTCATGTTTACATCTTCACTCCAAAGCTCCAGCAGAGAAACGAGCCAGCATCCCCCCTTAAGTCCTAAAACCTGAACCCTCATGGATCTACATGAACTCATGTGGTGAGTTCTGGAGCACCAACAGAGGTCCGACATCGGCCCGTCGTCAAGCAGCTTATTGTGACTTATTACACTTCCTACTTACACGACAATCTCCAGAGTTCAGAAATCTCTGTCGTGTCTTGTCTACTGCAGAATCAGAGTCAAGTGACCTTTCAAGAAATACTTGTGATTGGACGAATCATCTGTCCGTCACCTTCGACCAATCAGATCAACAGAAGCGAGAGCTGGAGCCACTGTACGAAAACATGAAGTATAGTTTTCACAGAGAGAATCCTTCAGCGTCGTCTGGAGGAGCCGACAGTCGCTTCCTTTCATTTAACTCCAGTCTCGTCTCCGTGACTTCATGAAGTAAAGAAGACGAGTTGTCTTGTGGTTTTCATCACATCCTGTCATCAGTTCCAGTCTTATTCCCTCTGCAGGACTCTGCAGGACTCTGCAGGACTCTCGTCATCACCACATCCATCCATCCTGTCTTTCCTCTCCGCAGCTTTTGGCTCTCGATGTGGATGTTTTCTCTCCGGTCCAAACGTTTAATCCCTCGATGATGTCACTGCGAGGAGATCACCGCTCTGCTTCACTGAAGAAATCCCAGAACGAGCTGATCACAGCGACTGTGTGTGTGTGTGTGTGTGTGTGTGTGTGTGTGTGTGTGTGTGTGTTTCATCTCAGTGACACTTTTCATTCGGACTGATTAAGAACGTGAGGACGAGCGTTTCCTTTGTTCTCTCTCTGCTCTTCTCTCACAAATACCGACGCAATTAGTCAGGTTCCTCTCGTTCGACGCCTTCCTGCCGCAGATCGATCACACGTGTCGGAGGACGGACCGTCACATGTGAAGCCGAGGTTACCGGATCACCAAGAAACATGTCACCGCGCTAAAATATCTGAGGGTTCAAAAGCTTTCGGTGATGATCCTCATTAGCTCTGGTGACTCAGTAACATCTGGAAACACACACGATACGAAGCTTCGAGTCAAATCTTCGTCTGTGAACACGCTCAGGGATCACAGAAAGAGGCTCCTGATATCTGCAGAACTTGCCTGAGAATTCTCCTGTTTTTAAGTTTCTTTGGTTTTAACGTCATCCAGCGACAGTTAATCTGAAGATCTATGAGAACATCCCAAAGAGGAACCGCTAACAGCTAATTCTGCTTGAATACAAACGCACCGACACCGCATAGTGACTGCGTCCACCCGAGTTACCGTGTCACAGGAAATGTAAATGTGGTTCATAATGAGCTTCGTGCTTCGTCAACCTACAGCTCGTGGTTGATTTTCTGAGCTAAAGTGACGTTTTTAATCAGATTCTTACGTCCATCAAACGTCAGAAAGGACAAAGAAAAACAGCAAATTCTCACATTAAAGAGACTGAAAGCAGCAGATGTTTCAGTAAATATCTCTGCAACACGACACACAAATGTTGTGATGTCAAAATTGCAACTTTTTTTCGAATTCTGTTCATAAATTTAGTGATTTTTTAAATGTTCTCAGCTAATAATCTCACGTTTCCCTTTGTTCTTTTCCTAGAGAGGCTGGTTAACGTACACGAGTCAGTTATGATGTTTAAAAGATCGACTGACTTTTTTTCATCTTCATCAGCCGAAACATCTGATTTGATTTTTGTTTGTACTTTTGACCTTTTCAGCTTCGACACTGTTTTGCTGCGTCCATCGTTAGTTGTTTGTGTTAGCGAGCTTTTAAGGTGGAAAATGTTCAAGTTGACACCTTGAATGTTAAAATAACACGTCTTAAATTTAGACGATGGGCACCTGGGCTACAAACTGATGAACTGATCAGCTCGTCGTTGCAGCTCGACTCAAGCTGAAACAGTTGTGATGCTCAGCTGACATTTCCTGGAGAGTCAGAGACGATCAGGGTGACAGTGACGAGGTCCAGAAGCAGCGATGGGATGGAGATGATGAATCTGGCTCCCTTGTTGCTACGCTGCAGGTCGTGTTTGTCCAGATGTTCCCGGGTTTCCTGCTGACGGCTGATTTGAGGCTGTTTGTGTTGCTAACGGCGTCGCTAACGACACGCCCGCTCTGATCCTGTGGGGGATGAGAGGAATCTTCCAGGACGGACAACACATTTTTAAAAACAGAGGAGACGAAGTGTTGCTTTCCTCTATGAGGGTTTAAACACTGGACTTCATCACACAGCTTGTTTTTCTGTCGCCTGTCAGACTTCAGTGAACGTCTGAGTCATTAACGTGTTTCTGGCTGCGTCGTCCTCAGAAATGTGGGATTCATTCAGAGTGTTTGCAGCGTAATCGTGTCTGACCAGCATGAATTATTATGAACATTGGGACGTTTGTTGTAGAGTAAAATCCATAAATAATTGTTTATTTGTGTATTATTTCACAGGTTATTAATTATTCATCTTGTGAATCAGATATTTGTTTCCGTGTTGACACAGAAACAAACGTTTTCTTTTTGTCGTCACCTCGAACACAAACTTCTTTTTAAAGTTGTTTATCTTTTACCTCGTCACGTTTTCTACGCTGGAAAATCCTCATTTTCCTCCTTGTTATTTGCAGAATGTGACTTTGAGGATCCAGTTTCATGGACGAGACCATGAAGACGCTGAGGACTCCGTGGGCGACTCCATCGGGTCGTTTGGGTCACGCAGGTGCAGACGGAGCGCTGATGATTAAATATGATGAACTCCTGTTAACTAACAACTTCTCCACTAACGGAGGAGAGAAGATCGGAAACCGTCTCAGTCGTAATTCTACAGTTTCTTAATTCGGTGGACAGTCATGTGATGTCACTTTTTAGGGTTTTAAGTATAAATGCCTCATTTTCATAGTTTCAAGTTTCATGTTCAGGATCAATTTTACCCTCAAAACATATTTTTTAAATGTTTTAAAAACTGTTTCATGCTCAGATTTCAGTGGACGACAGACAAACAACTAATTCAGAAATATATGTGTTAACTTGACCTTTGATTTAGTTAAAATCAGCCTTTTTTAAACCCTTTAAGAGACGATACGCTTCAGTTTCAGTCATGGAAACATGACAGACGTTTCCATCTCCGTTCATTCCTATGAAAGCTGCTCAGCTGTGTTTTGAAACTAAAAAAGCTCGACATACTGTGAAAACACCAGGATCTCTAACTGGTCCCGGCTAACTTGATTAGAATAATTGAATCGTGCGGGTTTTCTGGACTTTCCAAATGTTTTTGGACCGAGTGGCTCAAACTCTGACAGTGAATCGAGTCATGTCTGAATTCTTGTTCAGTCTGTCGTTGTTCATGTTCTCGGGGTTTTATGGGAATTTCATGGATGTTGTTTGTCTTGTTTCAGCGAGACGTCTTGTCAACAGCAGCGACACTCAGAGGAAAGTAAGTTTATTCAAAGGTCAGATTGTTTTGACAGCACGAGGTTGTTTCAGGTGACGGTTCCGTCTGCAGACCTCATCCTCATTTTTTAAAAACTCCCTGCGGACCCTGAGCACATTTCAAGGAACAGTTTTCAGATGGACGTCCTGAGTTTGTCTCCGTCCTCTCGACGGGACGAGCGTATGAATGTTTGGACCTCCTGCAGCTTCTCACAACCCTCGACGCTCCTCGTCAGTCACATCTGCTGACTGAATTTCATCTGAGTTTTGTCTCTGCAGATGAATCAGGAGCAGGATTTATCAAGATTATGAGGCAAAACTCTCAAAGTGTCACTGCATTCATGCTCAACGTCAGATACGGAGACAGACGCTCCTTCTTCTGCACCTTGTTAACTTCGGCTGGTTTACTTAAAGCTCATGGATGCAGACTAAAAAGAGCAGAACCACCTGAAGTCCAGGACGACGTGTGGCCAACAGTTCGAGCCAGACAGCTGAAGAAGTTTAAACAAAGAGACAAAACAGTCGCTGATCACATCAACAGTCGTACCTGACTGCTGAAGGTGATGTAGTACGTCTCATACTGGACGGGAGGCGGAGTCCAGACCAGAGTGACGGACGTCTCCGTGATGTCCTGAGTGCTCAGCTGAGAGACGCCCGACATGGCTGCAGAGAGAGAGAGAGACAACGTGTTTCAACATTTGTAAGTGTCACACGACTGAGCTGAACCAACAGAACCAGTTATTTTAAGCCAAAGCATGATCTTTTTCCAAAACATCGACACAACAAAAACGATTTATTAAGGTTAGAAAACATCCTGGTTTGGATAAAAATACCTCTCATGGCTGAAAATCTTCCTGAAAACACCCAGTTTTGTGTCCATAAATAGGGCAGGAGACGAGCCAACGTCCTGGGAAAAATGTCTGTATTTTGGTCTCCACAAGCACCAATGGAAATGTCCCAAAGCCTCCCTAAGATAAGCGGTTCTGTGGCCACAAACCCGGCTGGACATGGCCTGAGATCCCATTAAACATACCCGGTTGTAGTCTCTAGAAACACAGCTGGAAATGTTCCATGGTCTCCTGAAAAACATCTGGTTCTTTTGCCATGAACATGCCTGGAGATGTCCTCTCTGTAAAAATAACCTAATCTTACCAGACGATTAGCACAGCGTTGTCACAAGACACCATTCAGAGTTGACAGTAAAGGAACCTAAAGTTCTTTGGTTTGAACAAACGTACATTTGCCGACATTTATTCTGGCGGTTGGTTGAGATTTGTGCCCCAGAACTCAGAACTCAAACGAATCTTTTCTGCTCCTGAATTTTTCCTGCTCAGAGAAAGTTTTCTCCGTCTCGTCTGTTTTTCTGTTTCATGTGATTGATGCGGGGGAACGAATGAACCCGCCGGCCTCCGTTTCTGTGCTGCCGTGCTGAATATTTTGCTGAAATTGAGACGTCCACCTTGATGAGAACAGAGCGACGTTCGCATCAGAGTTTGGCGTTGGACTGGATCAGAACCGCCGCTCGCTGGCACCACAACAATGAAACTAACTGTCTTCGATCTGATCTGCTGCTCGAAACAGTTCAGACGCTGGAGATGGTTTTGTCATTAAAGGGTCACGTCCGGGCTCCTGATCCGTCGTTTAAAAAGCTGGAAACAGAATATTTGCTTGATACATGAGGAGCTGATAATCAAACATGTTGGCGAATCTTTCTCTGTAGACGGACTCACAGAACAGAGACTGCCAACATGAAGCCCTCAGCCTGGCAGAACCGCACACAGCGAAGCGGACTCGATAATAATTCACAGATTTGTTTTACTGCGCGAATTTCTCATAAAAATTAGTACTGAAAAATTCACAATGCTCGGCGGGTCACTGCGAGTCTGACGTAACGTTTCCCCAACGCAAATTCCCCAAAAAGACGATGTAAGAAACTGCAGATCAAAGTTTTTCCATCAACCCATCAATTTAAAAAGAAAACAGCAGCAACTCGTCTCCAGAAACAAAGTATTTTACTGCAGGATCTCACGGGAAACAGGGTTGAAAACTCTTTAGTTTTTGCTATTTTGTTCTTGTTCACATGAGGTCATATCCTCAGTAATTATCTGTGAATTTTGGCGTTCTGGCAGCTCGATGCTCGACAGTGAAAACAAGGGTCTGCAGCTCTGAGAGGCAGCAGGGCTTTGAGCTAAATGCTAACGTCAGGATGCTAATGTGCTCAAAGCGATTATATTTTGACTTGCTGTATTTTGATTCATATGCGTATTTTCTAGCTGCTGGGCCTTAATTACTAATTTGATGAGTTTGTTTGCAGCTGGAACTGTTTGAGCTATTTTGATTATTTGGCTCCATCAGTTCTGGGACGGTGTTGGATTGTTTGAGGATGTTTACGGCGGTGTGTCTCCGTGTTTATCTGCTGGACTGGACCACAATTAAGAGGATGAGAAGCAAAACACCCACCAGGAAACAAAGCTACAGATGAAACAAGGATGTTTAAAGCAGCGAGGATTTAAGTAGGCGGTGGTCACGACTGAGTGGGTGAGCCTGAGGATATGGAGGGATGATATTTGGACACAGTTATTATATCATAACTAAACCTAAAAGTATTTATTTACTTTTAACATGGCAGAATCGACTGTCTGCATGTTTTTAGGAGGGCACATGTGTTTTACTTCTTTTGTTTTCTTTAACGATATGTCATTACAAGCGCGACAGGACAGAGGAAACTCTCCAGAGGATACAAAATTTAACTGATGATTGAAATAAATGATTGACCTTTAAGCAAGAACTGAACTTTTACTAAGACTTGTTTTCTAGGATTTAAAAGCTGTTATTAAGAGATTTATCAACCTGAAAGCTTTTAGACTTTCATGGATTTAAAAGCTTTCAGGTTTAAAGATAAAGTTATTCTCCTGGACTTTACTTTCCCTCTGGTGAACCACAGTTTGAAAATACTTGATTATAGGCTCAGAGGTCCGAGGCTCTTACAAATCTACGTAGCGTTGTAGGACAACAACTTTACAAGACTTAGTCACACTGATATGATAATGTTGAGGAGGTATAATGTTTGTTATGTTCACTGATATTTTCTAATTAGAACTTGAATGCAAAATGTCAAATATTTTTAGTCATTATAACAATAAAATAGAGGAGCAGATCTATTAATAGAGTTTTCCACGGAGGAGTGAGGTGCATTGTGGGACGTTGGATTTACAATGTCCCAGTATTTTTAATCCTGGTCTCGGTCTTGATTTGAGGCCTGTAAACGTGGCCGTTTGACATCAAATTCAGGGAATAAAACTGAGGGAATTAAGTGAAGAGGAAGAAGCTAAAGCAGTGAAACATGTTTCTCCATGTGTTGTATCTTCACTTTTTCAGTCACGTCTGCCAGGTTTCTATTTCTGGTGTCTCAGTTCACATATTTTTTTAATTAAAGCAACATTTTCACACAATTCTAGATGTGAATGAACTCAGGTGGATGGAGGTAAACTCGACAGCTGCTGCCACCTATCTCACGTTCTCTCTTCAAATTGTGGGACTTCCCTCCAGTTTAAAAGGTCAATCCCATTTGGGAAAGCACTAAAAACTCCCACACGAGTTCATCCTGTTTCAGCCTGGAGCTGCACAGAAACATTACACAGCAGTCTGGGGAAGTTTATGGGCGGCAGATCTGGATCCTGCTGCTCTGTTAATGAAACAGTTCCCTCACTCGAGTCGCTGCAGCTTGACGAAGTGCCGAGCGGACGAGCTAATGTGCTAACGTAGCGTGGCAACAGCAACGACTACAACACAAACAACAACAAAACACAGTGTTGTGTTGTGTGTCTCTTCTGAGATGCAGGTGTTGAGACCAACAAACCCAACAAACACTTTGGTTTCATTGCTCAACATTTCCAAAGTCTGCTAAACATTTATCATCCACATCCTCCCAGAAATGACAAGCCGTCTGCTCTCGTGTGGGCGACCCATTAAGTCATTATAACAAAAGATTTACACCAAAACAAAGCATCTGGGATGTGATAGCTCTGCTTACATACCAAACATGTAAAGTGTTCTCCCTGCGTATTAAACTTCAAATTCACACAGGGGAGAAAACAAAGCCAAACTCGCCGGAGAGGGATATTTAAACACGGAGGAAATGTGTGATTTTACGAGTGTTTAGCAGCTTTATTGACACCAAGAGATAGTTCCCCTGCATCCTGTAACGATGCAGCAGATGGTGGTGAAGATAGCGAAGATACATTCTCTTGTGCACGCATCTTGAAATGTTTTACAATAAAAAGTAAAAGCAACACATAAAAAAGACGAGTGTAGGAGCTCGCTGATGAAGATGGTCGGGGAGGACGCAGGGCAAAGTTTTTCTTTGAGAATTTCTTAGAGAATACAAACTTCAGTTTGTGGGGAATTAAATTTAATGACATTATCTACTTTGTTTTTTAAATTTAGGTGTGGAAAATCATTCGTACAATTCTTGGATTTCAAGGGTAAATGAGATATAGAATGATACATCATCTGCATAGAGGCGATATATTAGAGCGTAAAACTACATATCTGCCACGTTAAAGTGTATTCAAGGCATCAAATATCGTACACCTATCTAATGATGTGTGCCCAGGACTTTATATTCTTTTTGCTGTGATATTGAAAGACGAATTAAGGTATTAATCACAACACCACTTGTAGATAAAAAATAATAAAAAAACTTCATATTATCTGCCTGTGGGAAAGCAAGAAAAACCAAAAGGGGCCCTGAATAGAACCCTGTGGCACACCACCGACCAGAATCATAGAGGAGACTGTGTTAGCATTATAAAAAGACGAGTTACGAGTTACAAACTTTGAATTAGACATTTAGCTGCACACAAGCTAACAAATGAACTTCCTTTAACATTGTTGTAAATATTTCTTACGTATAGTTTCCAAAACTGCCGCCATGATTACACTCCAGTCTACTTTTGAGTATCATAGAATAATTCCAAATGCATTGATTTTGCTTTTCGTCTTCAGATCAAAAGATTAAACTTAACTCGTAGGACTATAGATGGATAGATTGCTGGTAGAAATTAATTACATAAATACTGAATTCATTGCGTGTGAGACTGCAGAAATTCTGGTCTACAGTCAGAAATAGCAGAATTAACTTCTTTGTTTACACCTAGCATAAACATGCAATCTGCATCTGACATGTGTAAGACCTGGTGCAAATTAAAATACTTGCTGATTGACATAAAAAGGTTTAATTACAGGTTCCTTAATTTGTCGGTTGGACTCACCTGTATCACAGTTGGGTCCGGTCATCCCGTCCTCACACTGGCTGCAGTCCGGTCCGGTGAACCCACGCCGGCAGACACACCTGCCTTTGACGCACCGTCCTTTGTTGTTGCAGTTGCTGGGACAACCTTTGGCGGCGCAGTCGGGCCCGGCAAACCCGACATCACAAACACACTTTCCATTCACGCACTTCCCGCGGTTGCTGCAGTTTTTGGGACACGCTTTCTCGGAGCAGTCTTCACCGGCGAACCCATCATTGCAGACGCACTGTCCGTTAACGCAGCGCCCCCTGTTGTTGCAGTTCCCTGGGCAGGAAACCTCAGAGCAGTCTTCACCGGTGAATCCAGCATCGCAGACGCACTGTCCGTTAACGCAGCGCCCCCTGTTGTTGCAGTTCCCTGGGCAGGAAACCTCAGAGCAGTCTTCACCGGTGAATCCATCATCGCAGACGCACTGTCCGTTAACGCAGCGCCCCCTGTTGTTGCAGTTCCCTGGACAGGAAACCTCAGAGCAGTCTTCACCGGTGAAGCCGCTGTCGCACATACAAACACCGTTTACACACCTTCCACGGTCGTAGCAGTCATTCGGGCAAATGATTTCTGAGCAATCAGGGCCGCCGAATCCTTCATTGCAAACACACTCTCCGTTGACACAGCGCCCCCTGTTGTTGCAGTTTCCAGGACAGGCGGTCTCAGAGCAGTCTGCACCGGTGAAGCCGCTGTCGCACACACATTTACCGTTCACACACCGGCCGTGGTCGCTGCAGTTATCAGGACAGCCTCTTTTGGAACAATCCGGTCCGCTGAATCCAGTCTTACACACACACTTGCCGTTGACACAGCGCCCCCTGTTGTTGCAATTTCCAGGACAGGATTCGTCCGAGCAACTGGGACCTGTGAAGCCGCTGTCGCACACACACCTGCCGTTCACACACCTGCCTCGGTCGTTGCAGTTGTCGGGGCAGCCTCTCTGCGAGCAGTCGGGACCGGAGAAACCAGGATCGCACACACACTGTCCGTTCACACACCGGCCGTTGTCGTTGCAGTTTCCGGGACAGTTGGACTCGCTGCAGTCTGGTCCGCTGTAACCTGGGAAGCAGACACACTTGCCGTCCACGCAGCGACCCTGATCGCTGCACTCGTTGGGACACTCATCGATGTCCGGTTTGATGGAGCAACCTGCACCTGGAGCAGAGGGAGGAAAGAGTGGAAGAGACATGCTTATAAACTCATAGAAAAATGAACAGTCACTCTGGAACGCTTGTTCAGGACCAACCAAATATCAATAACGATTGATCAGGTCGTTTTAATGATTAGTAAGCACGAAATCATTGGGTTGTTTCAATGAGGGACCGCATCGTTTCAGCATTTGTGTGAGTGAAACTGCTGAATATTTCAACAAGACGTTGAGATAATTTTGTGGCGACAGAATCGAGTATTTTAAGCTGAAACGTAATCTTTTTCTTTAACCCCAACCAGGTGGTCATTAGCACCATGTTGTCGCGAAGAAAAAAATTGGAATGGGAACTTAAAGAAACGCAACATCTTCACATCTGCGACCAATATTATGGAATCTCACGTCTTGAATCAGTTAGAATAGAATACTTTTCATTCATCGTCCTGAATGAGACACTGTGGAGGTCTAATCCTCTCTAACTGGAGTGAAACACATTAATTATCCCCCTGTGTGTGTGTGTGTGTGTGTGTGTGTGTGTGTGTGTTCAGTGTGTGTGTGTGTGTGTGTGTGTGTGTGTGTGTGTGTTGTGGTTGAGAGGAGGGTGGAGGGAAGCTGCAGTGGACTGGGAGGAGGTCGAGACTGAGATCACACTGGGCACAGCGCTGAACACACACACACACACACACACACACACACTCACACACACACAGTTAGCTCATGATCTGAGCGCTGCCAGTGTTTAATGCGATCATTCCTGAGCTCGCTCGACTCGCTGAGTGACGGACTGAATCTCACATCAATCTGTCAAACCCAATTTAACTGACAGCACAGATCAGAGTAACTAAGTACTTTTACTCAGATACAATCAGGAAGTAGCAACACTTAACATTTCCATTTGATTCTATGATTATTCAACCCAGCTCCACACCAAAACAACGCGATCTCCTCCTGTCGTTGATTTATTGACACCTGCCTGTACTTTCACAATAAAAGGCACCAGAACTCGGTTAGGTTCAGGAAAAGATGCTTTGGCCTAAAATAAGTTGTTCCTTAAAACATCAACACAGATTATTGGCTTCACGTGGTTTTCAGTTTGAGGCCTCTGGTGTGTTTGTTATATTTGATTATGACACAGTTGGACTGAATGTTCTTGTTCTGCCTTCAGACGCACAACACATGAAAATCTAATGTTGTCTAATATAAAACAGAATCAACTGATGTAGAATTAAACTCAGTCAGGTGCTGAACTTAACCTGAGATTTTATACTCTTACTTTATTACTACAAAGCTTCTTGTTCTATGCTGCAGGTTATACAAGTGTTGTTGTGCGCTGTGGCGTTTATAATTCTGATCATTGAAATCTGCATGTTTTAATCATGTTTAACATGTAAATGACTTTCTACTTTTACTCCACTGCTTCAGACAGAAGTATTGTACTTTTTATTGAACGGTTTTACTTGTTAGTTTTTTCACAAATGAGTATTTTTCATCAAAAGGAAGATCTGATAAAATGACACGACTGGCTATACAAATACAACTTCATCATGTTTATAGCCTCCAGGTTCCAATCTCCCGTGACTACAGATTTATGAGAAAAGAAGAAGAAGTGACTTCATTCTTCTTCTTCTCCTTTCAACTTGTTGTTTTTCTGCTGTTAAAAAAAAGAGGAACTGGAGAGAATAAAAGCTTCTTTCTGCTCCTAATAAAAAATAAAATCATTTTTAAAAGAAGCTCAAGATTTAATCATTTGTGTGTGTGTGTGTGTGTGTGTGAGTGTGTGTGTGTGTGTGTGCAGGATGAGTCAGCTGCTTCAGGCAGTAACAGTGACGTAACATGAACTCACGTTTTTGGGCAGATTGTGAACTGAGTGTGTTTCCGGCTGTGGTGAAGAAACATGAAGTGTGAGGACGAATAAATGAGCTGTGAACTGGAGCCGGACCAGATTTCTAACGAGGCGTCGGGACGATTTCCAGCCATGTTTTTGGCGACAGAAACAGGTGAAAAAGTTGTTTTTACAACCCGTTCAGCAGAAGAAATGTGTGTTCCAGAACATATCTTTCCCAGATTTCTGGTGGGAAAGTTTGTGTATGTTTCTTTGACTTCTCCTCTCTACATCTGAACTTTCTCCCTCTCATATTTTCAATTATGGATTATTGTTACTTCCCAACATCAGCAGACGCAGCGAGACGAGACAAAGACGTAAAAGCCGTAAGAAGCCGTAAACAGACAGAGAGGGAGACTGGAATGTGGAGAAAAGGCGTGTTAGTGTCTCGTATCTGCAGAGAGTTTCAGATTTTCTCTCTTTGTTGCTGCTCGGGACGCTTTACCAACCCAACATGTGTCTGTTTGACGTCCTGGGAATGAGACTCAACAATCAACTGTCTTTGTGGTGCGTTCAGGAACAGCTGGGACAAATCCTACTGATTCTACCTTTAACTTTAATAATCTTTGAATTCTATTAACACGATGTGAGCTTCAGTTAGCTTTGACCACAAATGTCCTTCAGAGGGAGACTTTTTACTCTGATACTCTGAGTACATGTCAGAGCCTGTAATCTATTACTTTACTGGAGGAAACAAGCTGGATCAGAACTTCTACTTTTACAGGAGTAAAGAAGCTGTCAATCAGTACTTCTACTTTTACAGGAGTAAAGAAGCTGTCAATCAGTACTTATACTTTTACAGGAGTAAAGAAGCTGTCAATCAGTACTTCTACTTTTACAGGAGTAAAGAAGCTGTCAATCAGTACTTCTACTTTTACAGGAGTAAAGAAGCTGTCAATCAGTACTTCTACTTTTACCAGAGTCTGTTTTTACACGAGTATCTGAACTTCTACTGGAGGAAAGTCTGTGTGGACTCTGATCCGTCTCCTCTGGTCTCTTGATCAAACATAAATGACTTCTTAACGAGCTCTCAAGGCTACTTTTTACACGTCTCAGGTTTTATCTTTAACATTTCAGAGCCTGTACTCGATTACTTTTACTGAGTAAAGAAGCTGTCAACCAGTACTTCTACTTTTACCAGAGTCTGTTTTAGAGTCTGAACTTTGGAAATCTGAGGAGCAGAGGGGGATTTCCTAACAAACAGACAGTTCCGTGTAGTTTCTGTACAACACATGTTGCTGTAAACACAAGCTGAGCAGTAAAGGAACAACACTGAGCTCCAGATGTGACTAATCACTGTAATGAACTGAAATTGGTAACAGTGAGAGTCTAGACTGTTAGTTATTAATATTAAAAGACCGTTGTCTTTGTTGTCCTGGCTGACAGGATGATTGTGTTCAGATGTAAAGGAACAATCAGCGAGTTTATTCTACCTTTGCTCTCCTTGGAGGTGCAGCAGCCTCCTTCAGCTCCTCCACATTTCTCCCTGAGGGCCGACACCTCCCTCTCCAGCCTCTCTAGGCGCTCCCGCAGTGCGGCGAAGTCCGTCTCACAGCCGCAAGACCCGGATCCTGAACCTGAACCCGACGGGACCAGTTTGATCTTATGGGTCAGGACTATAGGAGAACCGGGACTCAGGTCGATCTCTTTGCCTGAGGAACACAAACAGGATCAGTTGCATCTTCCAGACCATTAATCAAGCACATTTACTGGAATACTGTGATCTGATATTTCTGACAACTTTAAAGAGTTTCCTAAATGTGCTGTTTTGTAATAAACTCAGCAGAAGTTTTTAGTTGATTGACATAAAACATCTAATATTCTGATAATGTTTATTGTTGAGGTGTCACTTTGGTTTCTGGCTCATCGTCACCACATTTCTCACCAAACAATCAGCTGATCAGTGGAGAAAATAATCATCAACAACAGTTTAGAGTGTGGAGAACTTTTACACTGTTGTATTTGTACTTTTACTGAAGTAAAGGACTTCCTCCACGACTGCCAGGTCGTTGTAAGAGAAATGACATGTGTTCCTCAGACGGTGTTAAATGTTTCGGTTCTGCTCTCTGCAGGTTTTTACCTCCCTGGCTGACATCAGATGAATCTCCCTGATTGGCGCAGCCCTCCGAGATCACCACCTATAACACAGACGGCGGTCACGTTAGCGTAGCAGAGTGGAGAAAAGGTCTGACTGCACCAATTCTCAATCTGGTACAGCCGAGAAAATACTGGTGCTTGGTTGTATCTCTTCACAGATAATCTGGACCGAGCATTAAGATGGCCGAGTCCCTGCTAACAGCAGAGGAAACAGCTGCTAGCTTGTGAATCGTTAGAGACTCGTTTCACAATTTCGAGGTTGTCGTTGTCTCACGGAGGGACGGAGATCTTGAGAGCAGTAACATGCTGATGGCAAGTGACAGGTTTAATACCCACAATCCATCTGCTGAGTCAGACTAGAGTCGGGTCGACATGAGTGTCTCACTGTGTTACACTCGCTGCGTCCTAATTCTGAGGCTTCATCCTTTTAAAGCGGCTGTGTAGTGTTTGAGAAGAAACTCAAACTCAGAATTTTTTTATATTGACAATATTAATGAGGTGATAATACAAACAGTTTCCATAAGTGGATAAACGAGCTGCCACATACAAACACAGTCAAACAGTATTAAATGTGTTGTCCTTTAAGATCAGTTTGTTCATTCAGTCATGAAAACAAGGAGAGAACAAAAGGATTAACGTTTCTTCCTCACTACAGATCATCAGTCAAACCTCCACCCGATAACTGACCTTGATGGTGTCCTGCTGGGCGTCCCGCGGTGTCCTGTGACCTCTGACCTCCAACTCCTGCGAGGTCGTCGGCGTCAGGAGCGCCGGAGCAGCCAGCAGGAGGACGAGGACGAGGGAGGGGACGAAGGGGAACATCGCTGAGGTCGGACCAGGAAAGCGCTGGACTCCTCAGGGAACCTGGGATGACTGCAGCAAGTCTGTTCTGTTGAGTTGAAGCTGATTGTTTCCGAGATGTTCAGAGTGACGAACGGATCAGCAGGTTAAACTGATCTCAGTTCAGACTCTGCAGAGGTGATGGTGGTTTGCGTTTTCCTCCCACCTCTCCGTTGTTCCTCTAGGATTCTCCCCCTGGAGCGAAGACAGAAAACCCACCATAAAGTTTCACGTTCGCTCAGCAGACTCCACTTTGGACACAATTAGCTTAAATGGGGCCATTAGCTGTTTATGGGCCCGTCAGTGTAGCGTGTCAGCCAGTAAACCGCAGTGGAAACAGTAACTTGGTTCTGAAAGAGTAATTTGTTACCCTGCAGCCAGCTCACAGGATGGTGGCTCACAGATCAGACTGAACTGAATGGATCCTCGTGTCTTATTTGTCTCGCCATGTTAGGCCTCACCTGCTCTGATCTGATTGGTTTGGAATTTCCTGACAGAGGTTCCAGAAATTCGAGATCGAGATCAATCCTGACGACCGGGACGTGCCTTAATGATCTATCAGAGCGTTTTTAGGAAATGATAGCGATCAGAAATGAGCATATTTCATAGTTTCCATTCGTGTTTCATCACCTGAAACTAAGATTCATATTCTCGTTACCTTTAGATGAGCAGATGATGAAGAACAGCTACTATAGGGGAGGGCGAGACGAGGGGTGTTTAGTTGGTTACAATCTGCAGCCTCACTACTAGATGTTACTTAATCCTACACACTGGAAATCTAAGGGAAACTTAGTGATTGCTGACCAATCAGAGCAGACTGGATGGATTCCTCAAAGAGACAGGAGCTACAGACAGTGCTCAGGCGGAGGGTGAATAGAGGTGCTGCAGCAATGGACTGTACTGGAAGCGTAAAGTGTTTTTTGAACATTAAAGCACGGAAACATTTTCTTGTGGACACCCAAAATAAAAATATGTACCTGGACATACACATAATACAGGACTTTTTAAAGGCATCGCTCCATCATACAGTCGACTGGACGTGGTCTTGGTGAGATGGTTTCCAGTGTAAAGTTATCAGCACCAACACTCCGAGTTAGAAGTTTCCCCCGACACTTCCTCCAACACACAAACAGTAGCTGAAAGACTCCACAGATATGAGTCAAACCCTCAATGATCTAACCACCGTGTCTCCCCCCCTGAGAGGTTTATGACCGAGGCTGGTTAATACCTCTGCTGAGCGTCCTCCCTCCGGCAGCAGCAGCAGGTTCGTATGTAGAAACCAGCTGCTCAGAGTTCCCACTTCTGGACCGAGTCCACAACAACAGCATAACGTCAGCCGGTCTGCCGAGCGAGTCGCAGCGACACGTGAAGAGACATTTATTAGTCTAAGAACCGAAATATGAATTAATGATCGTCTCGAGGGAGCCGGTCTGGAAACATAATTCACTTTGAGTAGTTCTGCTTCCTTCTGTCCACTTAGAAGTCCCGTAATTATTTTCAGTATGTCGTTTTTAAAAACTCTAATTCATCCAGCTCAATTATACACTTTTTCTAGTTCAGCACACTGTCGATTAGTTGAACTGTAATTACGGACCAAAATATTTTTAATGAAGTGACTGAAAGTTGGCAGAATTCTTTGTTCTTTCTTTAAACTCAATTATTATTTATCTGCACACCTTTAGTAAGTCAGTGCAACTCATCCTCTGGGAACCATGAATGTCTGCAAAACCAAAAAAGTGGCAATCCATCCAGCAGATGTTGAGATACATGAAAACTTTGACCTTTAATAAGCACAAGATACAAGTCAGAGGATCATGAAAGCTATTACGTTTCATCCTCTGGGGACCATGTGTATCTGTACCAAATTACACAACAATCGGGTTTATAGTGTTCAGAACATTTCATTAAAAGCCAAAAATGTAAACCTGATGATGGAGAAGCAGTCAAAGAAACAGGATTACCAGTAAATATGGTTCATCCTCTGGGAACCATGAATGTCTATAAGAAATATGTCCAGTAGATTTTGAAATATGTCAGCGGATACGTGGAAACTTTGACCTCTTAGTAGCACGAGATAGAAGTCAGGGGATCATAAAAGTGATTAGGGTTCATCCTCTAGGGACCATGTATATCTGTACAAGCAGCCCAGTCAATGATAGTCAAGACATCAGTTAGCAGGAGTCATCCTCTGGGAACCATGAATGTCCATCACAACTATGCCAATACGCACAATGATAAAAGCAATAAGGGTTTATCCTCTGGGGACCATGAGTATCTGGACCAAATTCCACAGCATTCCAGTCCATTATTTTATCATTCATCATTCAACTTGTTGATGGTGTCGTAGTAAATGTTACCAGATTACCAGTAAGCAGGATTCATCCTCTGGGAACCATGAATATCCGTCAAAGTCAGTACCAATACGTCTAGTAAATTGAGATTACTGGATGAATTACTTCTAAGTAGCACAGGATAAAAGCAAGAGGATACCAGATTACCAGTAAGCAGGATTCATCCTCTGGGAACCATGAATGTCTGCATCACATTTAGTGCCAGCCCATCCAGTAGATGTTTTAGTTTGGACCAACAGGCGGACTAAGTGTCTTTAAGGCCCCTCCCACTGATTACCAAGTGTGCTCTGATTGGTCAGCTCACACATGCCTGACCTGCACCCCTAACAACAACAACAACAACAACAACAACAACAACAGAGCAGCTGTGTTGAATTAAGTCCTGTGTGACAAACTGGCAACTTTATGTATAAATAATGCAACATGTGTGACATGATGACCTAGCGTGATGTCACAAAGTCACAGATTTAAAGGTGGGACTACTGACGAGTCGTTTCAGGAGCAGAGAGGAGCTTCTGTTGGTGCTGACAAACACAAGAATCTAAAAAACACACAGAAGAAGAAGCATCAAGTCTCCTTTAAACTCCTGCAGGTGAACGTTCAGCTGTCATAAACGTCCTCACCTGTGAACCCGACCTGTTTACACTCTCCACGCCTCCCGCCCTCTGTTGCTTATTCAACTTGACCCGACACAAACTGGGGTTCAGCATCTGCGGTTTTAAATGCCCATCTTTGTCTCGACCTCGTCCAGTTCTGTTCACTTCAACTGGAACAATTAGCTTGTAAATACCTGCCCGTGACAGCTGGTCCAGATGCTTCGGCTGGAGCGCCGCTCAGAAAACACAGGAGGGCAACAGAAGCTCCCTGAACGCACCGTAAAGACTCGACACCTTCACTCCGTCTCTCTCTGCTGCTGGGCTCCATCTTTCAGCCGGACAGATTTCAGGAAGCCAAAACAAACTCCTCCTGAGCGGCTGCTTCAAAAAACACAAACTTGGCGCTCGATACCCAAAACTTGGCCCTGGTGTGATGCTGCGATCCGACTGTACACCAGTGATAGATCTTCAGACGTGAGCTGATAATTAATGACAGACGTTTAACTGCAGCTCAGTTCGACTATTAAAATGTTTTCAAACTGACATTAATTAGAAACCTCAAAATTTCTGTACACATTTACGTCACAACAGGTATTTTAACTCGGTCGACGATCTTTCCCTGAACCCGACCGGACTGCAGGAGCCTGACGGCCGCGTGGTTCACCTGTCGTGTTGTTCAGGTATCAGGATGTATCGAGACAATAACAGTTTCAGGTTTTATTATCGTTCTTAATGAGCAACCATCATTTTTGGAGAAAAGCACTTTAACGTCCTCTTTTTTCCTGCAGCTTTTAACTCCAACTCATAAAAGTAAGTCGACCTACAGTTGGTATTTGTTTGGCCAAAATAATAATTCATTAATTTTAATTGCAGGTCAGTCGCATGTTCTCAGACTCTGAGTATCAGTGATGTAATGATCATCGGTATCGGTGACGCACAGACGCCGTAAAATCCCTCGCAGACTTTTACAGGCCGAGGTCACACGAACAACATAAAACAGAATATGAAATCATCCAGTTCGCTCTGAAAGTTTGTGGTTTTCACATCAATTTGCATCAATTTTCATCTAATCTGCTCGACATTTCAACATGTGCAGGAGAGTTGAGATGATGTAAACGCTCCGGAAACAACATGACGCCACGATCTTAGTCTAAAATCAAGTCATGACTTTATCGTCTTAACTTCATTCTGTCTTTTATTCCCCAAAACTTCAGAACAAGTATCAACATGTCAGTGAGATGATTCATGAGTTTGAGCTTCTTTCTATTCCTGCAACAGTCTGTCTCATTTTTGCTGGATTATTAGTGATTATATAAAAGATTTTTGCACGATTATTCACTTTTAAACAATAACAGAGTCTCAATACTGGACGGAATTACTTGCAATACTTTTGTGAAGGCAAACTCAGCCTCCAAGTTTACATTTTTCATTAATTGTGGGAGTGAAAGTCGTCAGATTTTCCTGCAGCGTGCAGATGAAATAAACATTCATGTCGGATTGATCCAAATACTGAATATGTGGTTGGATGTTAGTATTTATCTTCATTAAATCATCTTCAAAATAAGAGAAAAAAGTCACAAAATGTTCTTTATTTCCTTGACAAAATAAAGATATTCAGTTCAGCGTCACATGAGATGAATAAAAGAAGTTTAAAGTGACAAATGAGAAGCTGGAATATTTTTTTTTCTGAGCTGACTAATTAATTTATCCACTGATTGTTTTTATAACGCACATTAACTTCACATCTCCTCATGCATATTGATGAAATATCTACTTGTGCATGAAATGACTGCAGATGAGTTGAATAAGAAGAAGAAGAAGAAGAAGAAGCATCTTACCTGCTCGGAGCTGTGATGACTTCGTCTTTCTGTGAAACTCTCATTGACTGACCAGCGTCCTGCAGCAGGACGGGGGATGGACGGAGAGAGGAGGGGGTAAGAAAAGAAAGAAACAGAAAGAGAAGGAGAGGGAGGGAGAGAGGGAGAGAAGGAGGGAGGAGAGCAGTAAAATTTTCTCATACTTGAAGAATTTTTCCTCCCTCTCCTCTCCTCCTCTCCTCCTCCTCGTCTCTCTCTCTGATGTAATTCTATGTGCTTTACGGTCCCTGCTGGGCGGAGATCTGCGATGGAAAACATCTGAAGTTTTAGATGTTTTTTAAGGGAACTCGGGGGCCTAAAAATCTCTAATGTGTTTTGAAGCGCTCTCTGTCCTCCCCCGCCCCCCCGCCGGACTCAGAGTTCAGAGTCGCTGTCTGACTCGCTGTGTTTTCTGAGTTCGATGCTGACAAACCTGCTCTCCATTCACAGTCAGTCGAGCAGCTCCAGGATCTGACATCACGCTCAGAAACAGACTCTTGGCTGCAGCCGTCAGCCTTGTTGTGATCAGAGGAAGAGGATGTGCAACATGTCTGGTTGAGGACGCATCAAAGAAACACTTGGGCCGTCTGAGCGGCAGCTGCAGAGCGTCGGCTCCAAACTGTGCAGAGGATCACAATTATTGTATTTATATCAGATTTAAAGGAGCCTGTAACGACCACACAACACGACGAAAACTGAAACTTAACGGTGCAGAACAGCACTAAGATCCCAGCGTCCTTTTACTGACTTCACCAAGTGTCACTCTACTTACTCAGAAAAATTAACAATAATCAGTATTTACCATCATTCATTCAGGTGCCAGTTATGTTGAAAGGATGGAGTCGTAGCTGGGAAGATATTGGCAAGACGTCGAAACGTAGCTGCTATTTGTCAGGCTGACGTCTGCAGGACGTAAGTGTGCCCTCTTCCATTACATAGAAAAGAAGGAACAAATCTCTACGTCCTGAACCTCCAAAACTCAGAAACTCACCACAAAATAATCTAGATGGATAAAGAGCACGACAGGTGAGAGAGAATATGTTTATTCTGATGTGAGCTTTGCTTTAAGTTTGTCCAGTCAGCTCAGAGAACAACCTGCACCAAATACCACGAAGGCCGAGGAGCTGATAATCATCTTTAAGCACCCCGAGTGTGGAGAGCACGTCCTGCTGAGCGTCCACATCTCAGACGACCGTCCATCTGGCAGACGTTACAAGGTCAACGACAGACTGAGGGATGCTTCTTCCCTCAGAGCCTCGACTGATGTGAATCCGTCTGTTGAGAATCTCCCATAAACCGTCTGACGGCCTCCATAACTCTGCCACAGCCGGCTCCTCGTGTTCAGTCCGACCGGCACGATCCTGCACAGTGAACCACCAGAAACGGTCCTACAAGGGTCCTTCAGTCGCTGCTACTGTCGACACGTTGTGTTTAAAGTCTGCATCTACGACACGACGACAGATACTGTGACTAATCATTTAATATTCAGGGATCAACACACTCGTCGACACTCAGATGTTACGTACACAATCATTCAGAGATAAAACCACCAGAGGGCGCTGCTCAGAGTCACTTCAGTCTCACACTGACCTCCAATCTCCTCCCGACTGTTTGTCTCTGCTCCCGGGTGACGTAACATCATACAGATATTCAAAACTCCTCATCAACTCACTAAACCTCCCCACAAACAGCTGCACCATCTCTAAACCGTCCTCTTGTCCCGTGGCAGCGACCTCTAGTGGCCGTAGTCGTTATCACTGCAGCACAGGAGGAAGGAAGTGGAAAAGTCCGCTCAGCGAGGAGGTCGGAGCCGATGCCTCAGTAACCAGGCTCAGGACTTTCACCACGGAGGTCGCTGTGAAACCAAAAGCTAACAGTGATAATTTACAGACGGTAATTTAACTTAAAACAGTCAAGTTACGTAACATATTCATGTTCCAACAGTTCCAACAGTATTAATTCTCTTTTTCAAATATAAAAGACACATTCAATGTCTGAATCAAACTGTTTTTATAAAAGTTATGAATGAATAAAAACATCAGAACAGCTGATTCCAAACTTAAAGTCGGCCGTGTTTGTAATGGATCTGACTTCTTCTTCCACCACAAAGTCTTCTGGGAGTTTATGAGCTTCAGATGTTCATGAAGCTCGGACGACGTGCACGAAGATAAAACGAAGCACTGGAGAGCTTTTTGTTTGAGACTGAGGCAATCAGGTTTATGACCCGACCCTAAACTCTGACCGACCTCTGCGACCCGAAACTCCGTCTGTCCTGGTCTGAATCAGTTGATCAACAACATATTTTGGTGTTTTAGTGGAAATGTTCCTTCGACTCACTGAGGAGTTCATCAGTATTATTCTAACAGCTTATTTGACCGGCTGAAACAGTTTGACAGGTTCTGTTTCACACGGCGGGCTGTACATCCAGACTGTGGTGGTTTCAGGCCCACTAATCAGAGGCCGAAGGCCAATCAACTTTACTATCGGGTTTACAGCCGGGCCCTAAATCCTGACAGACCTCCACAGTGAACTGACACTCCGGGCTCCCCTGGGCTGAACTCCTGGCAGTAGCTGGCACGCCGCTGCATACTTCACTCAGCGGCCACAGATTTCATTTCACCCACTCAGAACTACGATGTCGTCATTTTGCACTCGGCCGGTTTAAAAAACGTTAATGATCTCTGAGTGGATTTGTAAAATTGGACACTTGTGTTCCAGATATTCCCTTTATTGGTCCAGTTTGATCCAAGATTATTAAAGTAATTCTGTATATTTTGTTCCTGAAGAGATGTGAAGGAAAGTGCTGTAAGAAGGTAAACATTTAAAAAACAAAAAATCTCAGATAAAACCATGATATTTTGGTTGTTTAGGGGAAATTCTACATTCTTGTCCTTTTACACTCTATTTCCGCTCGCTTAGACAAATACAAGAGTTTAACAGATTAAATCCTGTTAAAAAGAAGTTATTTGTATTTCTTTTAAGTGTCAGAATGTCAGTGTTACTCAGAACATATCACGAGGCGGCCCGTCTTCATCAGAAAAGCAAATAGTTTGAGAGTGAAAACAGGTTTTTACGTTACATGCTGACGTCGGTTGTTAGGTGGCGACCTCTAGTGGACGCAGTAAGAACTACAGCAGCAAAGGAGGAAGTCAGGTGAGGTGGTAAGAAGAGTGAAAAGTCCATAAAGGAAGAGGATCATCCAGGAGACAGCGGTGAGTTATTTTTACTAATATACGTACATTTGTAGCTAATGGTCTGATCCGCCCGTCGCTGCTACGCTACGATACGTTGTTTTATAAATGATAATATATATTCTGTCTGGTCGTTTAGGATGAACGTGTGCTGGAGGAACTGAGGGAACATCTGGAGCTTCACTCACAGACTTTAAATGATCAGTTACAGGTGAAGAACAAACAATACGTTTCAAATATTAACACAGTTAACAAGCAGACACACACTGATTTCTGTCCTCTCAGGAGTTAACGAGAGACTTTTTCCAAATAAAATTGATCGTATTTTAAAGTGAGTTTGATTTGAATCTGAGAAATAAAATGTGGTGCGGTTATCACATGAATCTGAAGACGGGATGCTGCAGAGGTTCAACATCTGCACTCTCCGTTATCGAACCGTCACGTTCATTCCTCAAACCCAAAAAACCTTCCGGAGACATCTGTCAAAGAATAAGAGCGGCGCTGACAGCAAAGACGTGGAAGAAACGCTCAGGTGTCCTGAAGCATTCATACAGAACGTCAGCTGAAGGTGGATTTATAGCTTACGGAGTCATTTTTTGCTGTTCTGGTTCAGATATTGATTGATTGATTGTTTTTCTGATCAAATCTTTATCTTTAAGCTGAATGACCAATTCTCTGATATTATTCAGTCAGTCTGTGTCTGTTTCTCCTTTAATTTCTTTGATTTGATTTAATTTTATTTGATCATATCTCCAATTTAAACTTCTTGCACCTTTTTCTTCTCCACAGTTCTTTCGTCAGTTTTAAGATGCTATTTGTAATTAAAGTTGTTCAGTCAACGTGTCGTTATTAGACGAGTTGATCTATTTTTCTCACAAACGGCATCTTTAAAGGGCCTCAGTGTGAAAGATTGTCATAATTAACATGCCTCAATAACTTTTATATCGGTGACACGTGAGTAAATTGTAGCATGACGTGAAAAGGAACTTCCTCGTCTCTCTCGCTGATCTGTGGATTTCTTCGTGAAGGACTCGGATTTTGTTTTCCGTGACAGTCCGATCGAATGCAACCTAATTTACGTTCTCGCCGCCTCGCGGAGAGCAACAGAAGCTAACGTTAGCTTAGAAATGAAGAGCGCTAACGTAAACAAACGACACAGAAGCTCAACAGAGAAACCTTTAACATTTATCTAGCACTATTTTTCCATTTGCTTATTTTCTTTTACTGTATAAATAAAAATAATCTGTCATTTATTAATATAACATTACAATGATCGACTCGCTGCAGGCTGATTCCTGTCGGGTCGATGTCTGAATGAAGATGCTTCTGCTGTCTGGACGGATTCTTTATATCCTCTCTGAGATAATCACCTTCACTTCTACCTTTAACTGCCCGGCTCAGAGGCCTTTAGTCTGCCCCCGTAGGCTCATCAACGGGGCGTTCAGGGTCTCTCAGGGAGCCCTGACATACCTCAGAAACCAGGAACACATGCACGATGAAGTGGAGGCTTAATTGCACCACATGCGTTTAGAACCGAGCCAACTTGAGAACTTGGGATTCAGAACTTCGGCCTGAGAATAACCGGCGCGTGGATCGTGTCGAGCTGGCGAACGCTAATCGAAGTCGACAGCGACATCTTGATTGATCTGTCAGTAACTCTGACAGACGCAGCTCGTGTGCTACCAGGAAACAAACCGCTTCCCGTCTCGGGCATTTATTCTTTTTTTTCCAGCAGTAGTTTCAGCCAGATTCTGACCCGCAAGCCACCACAGAACTGTTCTGGTTTCTCTCAAACTCCAGGCTAAGTGGTTTTTCTGCTCTCAGCATTGTGAATATTAACGAGAGCCGTCTCAATTATTTGTTTGAATCCAGATTCCTGAATGAAGCGACATTAATTTAAGAACGCTGCGAGTACATTTGTTATCCTCATTAAAACAAACGTTAAAATGAGCGTGTGGTCGGTCCAGTAAAGAGAGAACGAACAGATGCTGCTGCAGAAATGAATGTTAACGGTCAATATTTAACATTTTAACTTCAAATACAGCTGAACACACAAACATGAGCTGAATATCGCTGCTTGTCTGATGTAAACAACACGTCAACACTTAATTATTCCTGTCAGATAAGCAAAGGAAATGTTGAATATTTATGTAAACAGTCAGTTGCTGTGTTCAGCTTGGACGACCATTTTATTAATTTTTTAATAAACCGGTTAGTCTTTAAAAAGAAAAGGTGAAAACTGAAGATCATCATTTCCAGAATCCCACGATGACGTCATTAAACATATTTAATTCACAGTTTACCGTCATCGAGGGCAGAAACCAGAACATGTTCACATAGAACGAGCTGGAATCAGAAAAATTCAGACTTTTGTCGTTGCTGGTTGAATTCCAGCAGTCTGACAGCAGTTGTGTAGTTATTCAGTAGTTGTGAGTTGTTCCGTCTCACAGGAGCGTTTCACGTCCGTCTCACCCTCGTTGTGTTTTAATATTCCATGTTTCAGCTTCAAACCCTTCAGACTTAATTGGTTTCCGCTGGCCGGCTCACAGATGTTGAACCTGCAGGCCGAGTCGAGTATTTTTAACAGCAGCATCGTTATTTTCTTCCCCGTCTCCTCGTCACCACTCGATGACTCCGGTTCTTTCTGTTTCTGAAGCGTGTTTGATCCCCGGAGTCCCTTCAGACGACGAGTCGAGCCCCTCGGACGTGTCGACGTTTTTTCAGAGAGAGAAGAAATGAAAGGATGAAGACGGAGAGGAAGGAAAAAATCTGTTAGGCTCGTTTCATTTGCAGCCAGAAAGCAAAGCAGCTCTGTGCTTTTGATGAATGACGAGTGAGTGTGAGCAGCCGGCCAGATTTACCAATCAGGACTTCAGTGTGTGTGTGTGTGTGTGTGTGTGTGTGTGTGTTGTACATTATTAACAGCTCCTGTCTTCGTCCTGTGGGTCACGATATTCTCATAAAACGGCCTATCAAAGTGTTTCCCTGATGTCATTCAGTGTGCAGTGGAGCAGGTGGAGGCTCGGAGCGCCTTTTCAGTCACGTCGGGCTCGTCGACTCTCGTAGACGCTGAACAGGCCGCCGTCCGTTTGTTCCTGCAGCGTGAAGAGAGTGAAGCCGAGCGGAGGAAAATAAAATATCAAAACACTCGTGAACTCTTTCTCTTCTTAGATGACGCAGTGTTAGCAGACACAGGCTAACGTAGCTAGCCAGGACGCTTGATGTCACCTCCAGGCTAGTTAGCTGCTCAGCTAGCTTCAATGCTATACACTCTCATTAGCTAGGTATCCATCAATATCACAGGTTTTAGATTCTTTATTTCATCCACGGCCGATCACGAGTCAGTGTCATGTAGTGGTCGACAGTGTTACGTTGTTCACATCGTCACGTGATGCAGTCGCCCCAAAAGACGTTTGCAGTGTAAAAGAAGTCGGTGTAAAACAGCTGATATGTTTGAGCATCACAACTCTCTCGAAATGACTCAATAATTCATTCGCTCAGTGTTTGATTAAATCACTTGACCGCTGTTTATATTAACAGGAGGTTGCTGAGTAGCAGAAGTCTCTTGTGCACACACTCTAACCCGGGACGTCCACTGGTTGCATGTACGTTGCGGAACGTCTCCACTACAGTTTTGCTCTGGACAGCTGGAGTTACGAGACCGAGCAGTTCCCTTGATAAATACAGAATCGACCACAGTTTTCCGTTTGTGTTATAAACACAACAGCAAACAGAGAAGAGGTTTCTGTTCCCAACCGAAGGATTAGAAGAAGAGCTTCGATTTGTCTCGTTCTTTAGATTTTTGTGTCGAGTGTTTTATTTTGAAAATTACCCAGATGTTATGTTGTTGTTTTGGTATTTGCATATTTGGTATTTTCTGTAGAAGAGTCCGAACTGGCGGAGCTGCACGTTAACACAGAGACGAGAGTGAAACCATCAGCTGTGCGGTGGACCGGACACGGATCGATCACGGACCTGGTGGAATCTAACGTTGAACCTCTGTCTGTTAAAACTGAGAGAGGAAAGTGTAAAATCTGTGAAAATGTTGTTTATTAACAAGCAAATTGCACCAACATGACCAACAGGGTTCAGTGCTGTTGGTCACAGTCGTTGAGGAAAAGCTGCTCAGTCTTAACTTAAATTTATTTTAAAAGAATGCATTTTGCATCTACATCAGGCTTCAGTGGAGAATCTGTAGTTCGCTCTTGAAAAATCATCAAACCGATCCTGCGAGCATAACGTAATCCACCAACATGTGAAGGAAGGTTGAAGGATCAAGTGTGGAAGTCAGAGTATCAACAGAAGAAGTGAAGTCATTATGACAACAGAGGAAATAGGTCATTAGGAGAGCAGAGACGTCCAAGTCATTAGAGGAGGACGAGGAAAGAAGATGATTGCAAGAGAGAAATGGCTCAAAGTAAAAGAGGAGGAAAAAAGTCATCAGGAGAGGGAAAAGGAAAGTGAAGGCCTGTAAAGTCTTTGTGTGTCTTGGCGAGCGTTCGGGATCGTGTCTGGCTTTCTGAGTTTCACTGAGCATCCAACCAGCGACCAGCTGGTCTGCAGGAGCAGTTCTTCTTCTGCGTCCGTCCGTTTTCACGAGCGTCCATAAAGTATGTTTGACGTGTTGTTGACTGTTTACTCAGAGATCCACCGGACCGGACCGGACCGGACTGTAAAGATGAGATCTCGCAGTGTTAATTAAACAGTTTGGTGACAGAGCAGAGAGTCAGGCCCCGTCCAGACGGGCAAAAACAAACTTTTTCTTCTTCCTCGTCATCGTTTTAAGAATATTTGCATCCACACGGCTCCACTGACAACAACTGAAAACGCTGTAGTTCATATTCCAGGCCTATAGATGGCACGCATGCGCATTAAGCTTGTACGCTGTAAACAGACAGTAGACGGAGAAACTGAACACAACAAGAAGAAGATGAAAATGGCGAGTGCAAGGAAACCAGAATCGTTTGTGTGGACCAGTAATGAGGTCGAACTGCTGCTGCGACTCACACTCAACTACAAGGCGAGTAAGTTGCAAGAAAGCTCAATATCTTCTGCAGCACGAACACGAGCATGTAGTCCGCCATTGTTGTTGTTGTTATGAGACGTCGCGGGGTGGGGCGATGGCGTCAATCGTTTTGGAAAGTAAGTGGATTCGCCGTCCACATGAAAACGGGAGGGCTGCGTTTTTTCGGATTTCTCCACCCTGAGACCCGTTTTCAAAAAAGTGCGTTTTCAGGCGCTGCGAAAAATGGCGTTGTCGTCTGGATGGGGCCTCAGACAGTTGATCTGTTTAGGTTCAATATAGTTTAAAGTTCCAGATTGACAAGAAGAAGAATCCTGGAGAACAGAGGAAGTTCTGGTGGGTTTCTCACAAAGCAAATTCTGCTCAACAGCTGATGAGTCCAAAGTCACATCACAATATTGACGTCGTGACACTTTGATATCATGTTGTTGTTTTTAAAGATCTGACTAAATAATCGTTATTTCATTGATTATCGATTGAAAAGATGGCGGACAGTGGAGAGCTGGAGGGACGCTGGACGGCTGACAGAAGACAACAAATCAATATCAAGGTTTTAAGAACAAGTTAAAGTTAATGGCCTCAGAGGAACCATGTGGGCAACTTCCTGCAGCCTGTTAGCTCCTCTGAGCTACTGACTGTTTAAACTGAAGTGTGATATTCGAGGCGTCCCGGCTGAGCGACTCGATCGAGCCGTCAGATACTTCAGTCTCTGTGGTTTTTAAGGGTTCATGTGAAACTGAAAAGCCGCTCTGTGGTTGGTGGTTGATCGTCTGAGCTGTCGTTGCTCAACTTCCTGTGTTCACCTAAACCACCAGCGGTTGAACGACTCGCAGCCTCTTCTCACCTCGACCACGGAGCCACATCTGAGCAGAAGATAAACACTCGGCAGCGTCGCAGTGAGAGTTCCTGTAAACCCACAGATGCAGACGTGACTTTCATTATGACAGAACCGTTTCCTGTCTGTCAGAGAGACGCTGATTGAACTGAGAGGTTTGAAAGTGGCTGTTTGAAGAATGGCACCGTCCACCTCAGGAGGAGAAGAACATTTACTCTGTTTTAGCTTTTTTATGAAGACGGATGAAGGAAACTGAAGAGGCTGCAGCAGCCGAACACAAAGTGATTTATGAATCTTGTTGTAGGCGGTGATAGTCTGAAACAGATGCTCCAGTATTTTCTCTGTCATTTTGAAATGTGCTGCTCTCTGATCCTGGTTTGTCTGATTTCACGGTGTCTTGTACGCCTGAATCTCGTTACCACGTCGCTCTGTGTACGTACGCTAGTCAACAACAGGTCCGTTTGTTCCTATAAAACCTCTGATCTTTGGTCGTTACCGATCTTAGACAGACGACTCGTCCTGGTGCAACCAGACGTTAGCATAAAACGAACTAGCCAGCTGATTGGACGGATGCTACAGCTTGATTAACACTCAATTACACAGTTAGCTAACGTTGGTAGCATGTTAGTTGTGTAATATAAAGTGTGCATGCAGGGTGTTTATATGTCAGCTTCACAGCGGTGCACCAGCCTCCTCTATTCATTTGTTTTAGTCAAGATAACAGTAATAGTTGCATTTATATCCATCTGTAATAAAACGCATGTTCTTGCAGTAAAACATAAACACCAATTATACGTCTGTAACTACAGACACGAAACACAAAAGTTCAAACACAAGTTGTTCCTCTATCGCTGCTTGAAGCCGTCAGATTTTGGTTTTAAATCCCCTCGAACACTGTTCACACATTTCAGACATACATTATGTGTGTGTGTGTGTGTGTGTGTGTGGTTGTTGTGTTTTTCAATCTGCGGCGAAATACGGCGGTCCAGACTGAGAATCTATTAGAGACGAGGGGATCCAGCTCGCTCCCTGTTCTCCGTGCGACTCCAACTCTAAGTGACTGCAGCATTACCTCAGGACGGATCAGGTTTTCATTAGTGTGTGTAGCTCGCGTACACTAACGGGCCCAACCGGACCCGTCCGCCCGCCTGGCTGCACGCCGGCTCTCTCCTGCGCTGAAGCGCAACAACAAAAAAGACACGCGAAGGGAAAACGAGCTCGCAGAAACACCTATAACTCATGACTGCTACCTGCCAAGCTTCTCTTACCTAATGGTGTGTTACGCTGTTGACGGACTCGCTGGGAACTCAACTCACAGTTTTAAAAGGTCACAAGACGATGTTTGTAAATCAACCAGAACCTGTAACGGCGCGGAACCAGACGACCACGATTCTGAGCTGCTGAAAACACAAATCCTGCACGCTGCAGGTGTTTCTGCCGCGGAGAGAGAGAGAGAGAGAGAGAGATTACTGTCATGTGATATAAATTATGTCAGAGCGACAACTTGGGTGTTACAGAGACGGTGAAACGTTTCAGAAGTGGAAGTGTGAGGTTGTAGTTCTCTGCGGGAACACGGTGGATTATTTTCTCTGCGGTAGAAAAGAGTCGCTCGAGAACAGAAACGACTTTTTGATTTCGGGAGGTTTGACAGCAGCGATAAAGTCAGTCAGGTGTGAATCAGTTTGAGCTGATTGCTTGTTTTTCTGAACACTTTATAAACTGCAGTGAGACAGAAACACGACTGAACACAGGAAGGACCAGAAGACGCTGATGTAAAGATATAAACACTTTCACTGCAGGACTGTCGTGGTAAAATGTTGGATTCTAATTAACTCTGGTCTCAGTTTCGTTGTGCTGGTTTTTGGGCTCCGGCTCACATTTTCTGCCCTAATAAACGGATCAATAACACATAAAGTCCGTCATGCGTTCGACGTCGTCCAGCTGCTGATGGTGACGAAGTTTCAGCGTTCCTGGAAAGAACGAGTGGGTCGACTGTAAAACTGTCAGCGTGACGAGGAATCCTGTGTCAGCTTTACTGGACACGACCGGTAACAGCAAGTCACTGAAACAAGCGGCCGCAAAATGTCAATATTAAAAAAAAGGCAAATCTGTAGTCGACGTTTTTAAATCGTTAAACAAAGAGGTTTTGTTTACATTAAATCTGGACGTGGTGTTTCTGTGAAAGCTGCCGTGTTGTTTCCATTCTGAAGGCCGAGCCGGATTATTTTAATATTCATCTTCCAGACTCTCCACATCATACTGGACTGATGGCTGATTGGATTTTCTCAATGTTGACTTACGGGAAAAGGTATTTTTGGGCCACGGAGCATCAGTTGACGCTGTAATTACAAAGTCTGGCCGGATTGCAACAAAACTTGGATGGAGGTCTCGGTCCGGGATTGATCGCCTTCGATAAACGGATGGACTCAGGAATCTTCTTTAGCTTCTCAGAGAATAAAGTTTGGCCCTTCATGAACATTAATTAAGAGTTCTGGTGAGCATAGATTAGAGTTTGATTCTGGATTACGGTTGAATTAAAGGGCACTGCTGGGCTTCAGTGGAGGTATGCGCTCTACAGCGTGTCACTATAGTTCAGAAATATAAATTCAAGCTCATTTAGACGTTTGTTAAAACCAGCGAGCAGCAGAAATCCTGACTGAACTGTACAAACTTTATCTTTTACTTCTCTCTCTCTTACAACCCGGCAGGCTGAACGACGGCCGCGCTGCTTGAACAGCCATTAAAACTTTCTCCGTGCAAACGTCTGAAACATTAGCTCGCGTCACAGCGTCGCTCTGGAACAGAGGCGTAAATAAGCGCGTCCACCTGGAAGTCACGAAGCGCTGCAGAGACATTTGACCCGCGAACGAACGCAGCTTGTTCCAGATGTTTGTGGGTGTGAAACTACAACTACACAACATTTACTTTAAGATTCATTACGATCGTAAGCTGCAGGTGTGCAGAGAGGAAACCGCCAATACTTCAGGTTTTCACGGGTTCCTCCTCACAACACATGAACGCAACACACAAACACACACACACAAACACAAGCACACACACACACACACACACACTCACTGTGAGACGGGCACATGTCGGCCACACAGGGAGTCTGACTCACAGTTTCCACTGAGCGAGCTTCAGCAGCGAGCGGACGGTCGAGGTGAGCGACACCCTCACCTTCATCCTGCTGCAGATGTGTGCATACAACACACACACACACACACACACACACACACATGGACATATAAACCCTGTGCAGTGCAGCGAGGGAAAGCTCTCCACCAATCAGCTGCCTGCCAGGCCGGGCAGATGTGGAGACACTGAGCTCTTTCACAGTCGTGGCAGCGTGAGACGGATAAATCAGACAGTTTGACCTGCTGTTGTTTTCTTTATTTTAATTTCCCAATATACAGTTTACATGTTAGGATATAATCGGGGTCTGTGTCCCTGCCAGGAGCAGCAGGTGATTTATGTCCCTGATGTTTTAAATTCCTCCATGTTTCACTGTCTGAACAGTGGATCAGATGGCAGGTGAACGTGAGAACAATCTGACTGTCTCTTCTGTCGCGCCTGTTGTGTTTCCTTGTTGTGGTCGTTACCGTGCACGTTTTCCACCGAGCGGCCCTGAAACTCTGGTTTGTCGATCTCCGAAGGCCGACTGCGACTGGAAGAACATCAAGAAACAACGCGGCGATCACCCCTCCGAGAGGCCGAGCAACAGCGAGGGACGTGGGATGCAGAATTTACAAGACAGACAGAAAAATGTCTGCCTACCTTTTTTCTCCTCTTCGTCCTCGCCGTCGTTTCTTCTGGAGGTTTTAACCTCGTCGTCTCATAAAAGGCTGAAGGACAGAAACCTGGAGCCGCCAGCGAGCGCTGGAACAGAACGGAGAGGACAGTTGTAGAAATTATGATCTTTCTGCTTGTGCAACAGTTTGTCGAGGAGATTTTCATGTGTCAGAAGGGGAGAATAATATATATTAAGAGTTTATGCACAGCTGTGGTGATTGGCTCGACTCTGGCCTCTTCAACGTTTCCACAAAGTCTCCTGCTCGGTTCATTCTCACATCCAGATCTGCAAAAACAGCCTCTTGGTGCCGGATCCTCTCTGACTGGTCGGCAGCAGGATGCTACATCTGGTTAGCCTAATTTATCCAGCGCTCTGATACGTAGATTAGATTTTAACATCTCTTATTGTCATTAGGTTCCAGTTTAACACCAGGGAGGCTGAATGAGTTCTTCTGAATGACTCTCAGTCTGACGAAGCTCCCTGTCAGGGAAATCTTTTATTAACGCTGCGAGAGGTTAAATGTTTCTCAGCGTCGTGACGTTGGCGGGGGAGCTGGACAGACGGCTGGTGGCGGGGGCCGCCTTTGTTTTGGCTGAGTAACGCTCTGGGAAAAGACTTCCTGTGGGCTGACGAGGGGATTCTTGCAGAGTCGCTCGTACGTCACCGAAGAAGAGCGTGAAGAGGCTTCAGCCCCCGCGTGAGATTTTAGCATTTCTGCACGTTTTGCAAGAAGAATTCACTTTTATCTGACGCAGATGTTTGTGACGCTCAGACAGGAGCAGCGTTCTAACATCACCGACATTATATCAACTCAAAACATGAAATCTGACAAAGGAGGAAAAATTATAACATTAAATTCTCTCGTCCAAACTTTCTGTTTCGGTGTGTTGTGATATTTAGTTCCTTCAGTCAGGGTTCAAATGAGAAAACTTGATTTCTGTAGTCGGTGAAATCAGAAACACAGAGAAATGACACGTCAGATTTCAGCTGTTGAAGCGGATCAGAGGCCCGGAGAAGAAGTTCTGCTCGCCGTTCCCATGAAGCTGAAAGAAGCCATTGTGCCGGAGCAGAGAGGAGGAAGAGGATTCTCCGCTGTGAAATTCTAAGTATTCGATTACAAACGGCGTGAGAGAATCTGAACAATGCAGAATGTGATGACGAGTGGGCCGACCGGATCGGGAGCTGCTACACAAACACAGAGAGGAAAGAGAAGCGATGAAGTCATGAGGAGAAACTGAACGCTGACGGACACACAGAGACAAACGAGGGCTCGACGGCAGCATGAAGGTTTTATTTATGAGCTGCTGAAACCGACTGAAGGCGTCAGAACTGATGTGTGCTGGTTCTGTTTGACCCAGTAAACCGTCTCCAACTGTGAAACGAAGGCGAATTATAGTGGCAGAATCTTATTTCAATAACAAGGTGGGATAAAGTAATAACGAGTACGCTACGTATTGCTCAAAGTGTTAAAAAAGTAACTTCCAGGAAGTGAAGTCACGCCTGGACTCCCAACCAGAGAGTCCAACCAGGAGCGTTTCAGGAGCGCCACGCCTGCCTGGTGTCGTTGTCGTGCTCGGATTGTGATATTTGATCATTTCTTGGTGTTAGAAGCATAATAGTTTAGTCATTTGTCTGTTTCAAATGTGTTTATTGTTCATATTTCTGACTTTGTGTCGCTGTAGATCCTGAAAGATAAAGTCAGAAAATACAGAGACGTGCCGTGACGCTGAACGTGACGGTCCGGGTGGAATCTGTGAGTGAGATGAGCGACAAAAAATCCCAAAAACAAAGTGTTTTTGATTAATGTACAACACAATTTATAAAAAAACATTGCTATCTGATATTTTAGTAACATAATATATATATTAATATAATTGCAGACGGTCAAACAGTTTCCTGATTTAGAGATAATCGGTTTCTGCTTCCTGCTTCCTGCTGTTGTTTCGCGTCATCAGGAGGTTTTTAAGGACCGACTTTCTGAAACAAAGACTTCCTGTCTCACTTCATCACGTCTTGCTGTTGGAGACGTCACCGAATCTGTTAAACTTGGCGCGAGAAGGAAAATAAAAAAATATCTGCGGCGCTCATCTTCCATCAGGACGACATCAGGTGTCCAGATGTGATGCTGGCGGCTCGTCTGCTCGGTTCTGTGCACAAGATAAAACCATCAACCGCCAGCCATCGGTGTGCACGACATCTTAGGTGTGTCGGGTCGAGCAGAATTCAGGCTGATGTTGTGAAGTCTGAACCCGACGCCATCCGAACCTCAACACAGAGACGGCAGATCAAAAACCGGTCGTCTGAATCATTTTTATTTTATTATCATTATAATGGTCCACATGTACGATAAGAGAAGAACTTTATCAATCCTGAAGGAAATAATCGTGCCAGAGATCTCTTCAAACGACAAACTAAAGTTTGTGATGTAGAAATGTTCTGGTTCTGACTTCTAACAACAGTCAGTAACAGAACAAACATGTCAAACGTAGGAAAAAAGGAAATGGTCTCATCTGCAGTCACAGCTCAACGTTCAGCGCCGAGTCTGAGCCACCGAGGCGAATGTGGACCCACTAAATGGTTCCAGTCGGAGATCCAAACGTGAAACACAGCCCGTCACCGGAGACGGCGCTCGTTAAAGACACAACAGAGCTTCTGTTCGTACGAGCCAGCGGCAGCCGCTCCGGATCAGCAGCCTCTGAAGTCACATCTGTAATGTGAGTTTATTTTATCATCAGGGGATTCGGTAACTAAATATCTGAAGGTAAGAGCTGCGGAGAGCAGAGAGGAGCGGTGATGTCATACAGGTCCAACAGGAACCGCTCCAAATACTTCATCATCATCATCATCATCATCGCTGCTGCTGCTGGACAAACTCCGATCTCACCGGTGGATCTGTCCTCTCCTGTGATATTCTGCTGATCTCTGCAGGGAAACTTTCTCTTTTCGTTGTGTAAATATACCAGAGGAAGACGAAGCTCATGAGGCGGCAAGAAGACGTGATCGCTGTGGTCCTGAAAACTATTCAGTGAGGCCGAACACACCGTGGTTGAACCATCCGGCGTCCTTTTGAAACGAACGTCTGGATACGTCAGAGTTGAATCTCTGTTCACTCCTGTTAGATCTGCTCGGCGGCGTCTGACGTCAGAAAACCTCCTGGATCTAAAACGTGGATCCTCTGCTGAAGCTAACTTCCTGTTTAGCGCCCTGCTAACTTGAATAGAGATAAAAATGATTAATGTTGCAGCTCTGCGAGACTTTCTGAGCATCATCAGACCAAAAGGTTCAGATTATTACAGGGAAATAAACCAAATTGTTTATTCTGCAACATATATAAGTTTTTATTTTTATGTTTTGTGAATCTTCTGGTCCCCAAAAACAACGCGACACATTTAATCTTTGATTGCACATCCACATATGTTCAGATATGCACCCACATTCTAATGTCCCCGACTAATTAGGAGTAGTATTGTGTTTTTAACATGGATTGATAACCGTTAGCGACGTTAGCTAGCCACAATCTTACGTAAGGTCACTCTGACTCTTATCATACTTTACACAAAACAATAAAAACAAAGCAAACTGTGAAAGGTGACGTGTTTTAACTTAGTTTGGGATAAAAACTAGTTCATTATCTGCAGCACAACGTCCTGAACTGAAGCTGTTTCAGGGTGTCAGCTCCTTGTTGTTGTTGCACACGAGTATGATTTCATCAATTACACTCGTAAATGTTAATTTTCTGACACTTTCTCCCGTCACACTGACGCACCGAGCGCCCAGAACAAACACAATTAAACCAGAGAAACACGGAGCTCTGGTTTCTCTCCTCTGTCCTCTCGCTGCCCTCCAGCAGATTCAGATCCATGTGGTTCGACTTCATGCAGAATATTATCACACCTTTCGTCCCATTCTTACACGAGCTGCTTCACACTTCTCTGGGTTGTTATTGCCATCACATGATACTCAATATAAATCCTTTGCTATTTAATTTTGGCATTTAATATCACAAACTCTAACTGGAGAAGCCAACGTTTTTATTCCTCTCAGGACAGCTGGAGGTTACAGTTCCTCTCTCGGCTCACAGGACTTCTTTTATATTAAAGCTGATTTACATTGTAAATATTTTCACATCCATTCACACACTTTTCCATCCAGCAGCAAAGAGTTTCCTGCTCGAGTAAGTAAATTAAATCACAGTGCGAGCGCTTGTTTCAGTCGAGACAGGAATACTGGAAGGAGAGCCGCTTTAACTCGATTCATCGGCTTTAATCCGTCACTTTATCTCAGGTAATGTGACTCAAACGAACAGAAACGACTCTTTATGATCCCTAAAGACATTAAAGTACAGAACTCACTGTGACTGCTGAATTTTAAGTTGTGTGTTCAAAGTGGAAAAGGAAGGAAACAGCCTGATGACTAATATTGACTCTGCTGGACGCGGTGATGGACGACTAACGCGCCTCACAACCTCCAGCAACCTGTGAAGGAAACCGAGAGGAAACCAAACAAACTCCTCCAGCGAGCGTCAAAGTGACACTTTTATCAACACTGACCATAATCATCACCAGAGTGGGTCCAAAATGTTGTGTTCCTGCACGTTTTCATCTAAGAGTTTTTAAATGAACCGCAATGAAAATGCAATCTACGGACGATATTTACATTTATTATAAGAATGTGTCACTTTGAAAACAGGCTTGTGATCGTAGTTCAACGTTCACGTCTGTTTAGCTTCTGTTAGCTGCTCGTTTCAGGCTCTGCATCCTTCGAAGGTCTTTGTGGTCTTTGTAGGCGAGTCCTTCAGAGAGACCTTGTTGACCTCGTCAGCCGTTGTTTAATGCCTTTGGAGCATTTCCTGGTTGCATCACCAGATGTTTTACCCTTACGACACGATTTTTGCCGCCCAGCCCCACGAAAGTGACGATCTACGCCACGCGATGTCGCCATTTTTGTTCTGTCTTTCTTCTTTTTCGGGTGTGCAAAGAATCTTGGGATATGTGAGGCCACGAAGGATCGTAGGGGTGCATCCTCCAAAAACAGGGAGAAGAAGGATCATCTTGAGGAGTCTTCAGACTGGGACAACCTTCACAAGGTGTTGTGACGCGATTGGCCTTCAAATGCTCCTCTGAAGGATGCAGAACCTGAACTGAGCAAATGACAGCACAGAAAACAGTTGGTTGGCAACCTGTGAACATCCGAGACACCCTGATAATGATACAAATCCCTTTATTATTTAATTAAATCATGGATAAAACTACGTGTTTCTACTACTAATGCAGTGACAACAGCTTTAAATAATCGTCAGTATGTTGTCACAATCACAATATATCACCAAGAGGAGCAAATCAGGAGCAGAACTGATCCTACGAGCTCTGTAGTGTCTGTGGTTCTGTCAGTCTGGGCCTGATTTTCATGCCTTGAACACGAGCTGAGCGGTGTGACGGTCTGGATGTGTAAATCCTCCCCTACTGATCCTGAAACAGTGTTTGTGTATTCAGTGTTTTGTGTTGTCGTGCGACCCGGTGGGACCGAATCAAAGACTGCAGCAGCGTCTCCACCGAAAAATCTGCTTCCTGTTTTTAAACACGCCGAACCGTCGACCGACTGGCTCTCCGTCCCGTCTGGAGAATTTCATAAATGTGGATTTATGACGTGATAAATTCTTCTACTTCTTCCAGTCGGACGCTGTGTGATGGTGTGAAAACACACTCCTCCCACAGGTCAGCAGTGAATCCAGAGAAAACCAGATGATTGTTTCTGATATACAAGTTCAATTATTCATCAATAATAAAAGTGATTGTTAGAAGGTAAAGCACATGTGACGTTTGCTCCTCCGGACTGAAGCCGTCTGCAGCTCCCTGTGTTACATTAGCGATGCATATTTCCCTCACAGCTGTTAAAACCATCAGTGCAAACCTGAACATCTGGCCGAGACGGGAAACACATTTATTGGGGACACATGACTGCATCGCACACCCCCAAGAAACCTCAACCACCCCCCCGGAAACACAGCTGTCAGGTTAATGGTTCCCAGGTGAAAGGTTCCCCCTCTCTCTCTCTGTTTACCTGTGGTTCTCTATCGAAGTCTTATTTTTAAGATTCTGTCGCTGCCATCACAAAACAATGACTTCATTATAGAGCAACAGGTGCAGGTCCAGAACTCCTGGAGGAATAAACACCCGGAGACGCTTAACGACAGGAGGAGAGCTCAGAGATTAGTTTTTAACTTCTGAATTAAAAAGGTGATTTCTCTTCACTCCTGTCGATCAGCCCGACTGCAGCAGTGATCCCGAGGGGTGGTTCTGTTCTGTCACGTCGACTGCTGACTGGAGCTGGAGAGAGAAAACCAGAACCAGAACCAGAGTCTCTGCTGAGGCCTGGGTTCAGAAACACAAACATCCTAAGTGCTTTTAGCTGCTCGCTAGTTTGACATATTACAAATATATCTTTAAATTAAAAAAAATATATATTAAAATTTGGTTTCTGAATGTGGAATCTAATTGGCAAAAATGTAAAAAAAAAAAATAAATAATGTGATTTTGCGTATATTCATTCAATTTTAAAATATTTAAAAGGTTCTATTTGTAAAAAGAAAAAAATAATTTCTTACAAAAAAGGACCTTCAAAGCAGGAAAATGTCTCATTATCTTGTTGTTATTATTATCTTGTCAATTTTGTGTGTCCTAGATTTTATAAAAAGAGTCAGAATTTAAAGCAGCTGTGAGAGAAAGGAATGATCTAAACAGCTGAGCAGAGTTGATGTTTAAGAGTGAAACAGTCCCGTCAGTGTTTAACGAGGTTTGTTGTGACTCGTTGCCCCCGGTTACTGCTTGACCTCTCCATGACGACCTCATCCAACCCCGTTTTCTGGGTCAGAGAGAGCCTTCAACTCCCACAATCCAACATTCCTCGGGCACATTTCAAGGTCGCCTAACAACCAGACTGTAAACAGTCTGTGTGCGACTGACGCACGCAGATTCTCACCTGAAACTACAACACGTCTCTTTGTCTTAAATCTGCAGAAACTCACATTTAAAAGTCTCCACATGACATCCGTCACATTATTTGAACTATAACTCCTTCAAACCTGTTGTCATAGTAAAATAACCACACTGGATTTAAAGAACTCTAGATGTCATTTACTCCCGTCAGACTTCGTCCTCCACGATGGAACAATCCTCGTCATGTCACGGCTCCAGTTCCTCCCTTTCAACTGCTTTTATCATTCACTGTGAGCACCATCGCTGCTCATCTCATGCACCATTACCAGCGCCGAGAGGACGTTTCCAAACTGCGAGCGTGCGCCGCCGCCCGTTACTGTCGATCACATCAAAACCGCAGCCGCCTCGCTCGTGTCCTCGTCCTTTTACTTTCCACTGCAGCTCCGACCGCCGTGACCACTGAGAAAACGCTTTATATCATCACAGAGCTGCTCCATCGTACTCGGCTGATATCTAAAAACCAAACCATCTGAGTTATATTCATTATATGTGGAAATTATAATGGGATGACCCAAGTGTTTCATATACCGGAGTACTGTCCGATAAAACATACGGAAGAATATAGAAAGATGAGTAACATGACGTGGTTTGGAGGATTAAAGTCCAAATCTGTTAATACATGTTTAATGTCATGAAGGTAGCAGAAACACCTGCTCAGGTACGAACACTTCTGGCTGCTTGGATCTTCAAAATAAAAGACAAAATATGTGCGAACTCTGCAATAAAACATTAAGTTGTGTACCAATATTTCCCAAATCGAACTTTTATCACAATGCCAGAGTTTGGGAATGAAAAACAAAACCTGAAGTGAAAACCAAATTGTATTTTTTTAAAAGCAAAAAAATTTACTGGAGGTAAAACTTCTGAGAGAAGTCAGCACTCAGCAGAGACTCTGGTTCCGGTTCTGGTTCTCTCTCTCCTCTCTGTAACGTTTCCCTCCAACTCCAGAAACACCCGACGATGGAAGTCATCATCGGATCACTGCTGCTGCTCCGTCGGATCAGAACAGAACCCGATGAGACTCCAGGTGTTTGTTCCTCCAGAAGGCCCGGATCTGCCACAAACAGCCTTTGTTTTCATAAAGAGAACCTCTACCTACAGAAATGTCTTTTTCACGTTTAATACTCCAGTTGTGTTTTTCAGGATGGGGTTTGGTGTCACACTGACCTGATTTCTTTGAGTTTTTAATGACCAATGACCATTTTGTGGTTTTCTTCCTGATCTGTTTTGGTATAAACACCGGAGTTTCTGCAGAGTTTACCGATGTACTACAGACTGAGACGCTTTTAGAATTACTAGTTTGTAGTTGTGACACAGGTCGAGTCTCCTGCAGATGAACTGTGATGATTTCTTTCTACAGGGAGGAAAAAAATCTGTTTTAATTTCCCTTTTAAAGCCGTGGGACAGATTAGCACCCATTTACACGCTCGTTCTGCCAGATATTCACTTCTCTTTTCCACTGACTTTCCTCTTTGTCTCTCTCTTTAAATCCAGGTTTTTTTTTATTGGTGTGACAATAATATTCCACCTCGGCCAAAAACACAGAATGGATTCTTTGTCTCCCTCAGATGGCGGCAGATAAGACACCTGTGTGTCGCTCAGGAAGACGACGGGTTTCCACGCCGTGAATCAGTCGGATCTTGTCACCGCTGCCAGGAGAATTCGATTTCATGTGTTTGTTTCCAGATTGGAGCGAACGTCAAGGTCGTCAGCAGGTTTGACCATCAAACCATCTCTCGCTCAGTTTCATCACCTAACTCACATTCTGCAGATTTAAGGAAACTGAATGACGCAACTTCAAGACTCTGGTGAAAGTAGAAGTACTGATTGACAGCTTCTTTACTCCTGTAAAAGTAAAAGTACCGATTGACAGGTGCTTTACTCCTGTAAAGGTAGAAGTTCTGATTGACAGCATCTTTACTCCTGTAAAAGTAGAAGTACTGATTGACAGCTGCTTTACTCCTGTAAAGTAATAGAGTACAGGCTCTGACTTGTACAAAGAGAGAAAATAAGAAGAGATATCACCCTTCTCCTCCCACACCTGCTTCTTTCCTTTTTTAAAACCTGCAGCCTACATTACCCACAATCCAACTGAGCCACCGAGTGACATCACTGGAGACTACAGACAACATTCAGCTTCCTCTGAGGCTTTTAAGGTGGATGATTGGTGGAGTTACCCTTTAATTTGTAAGGTAACATTTAATTAAAGCTGTTGGATAAATGTAGCGATGTAAAAAAGTACAGTTCCTTTTGAAATGTAGAGTGGAAAAAGAAAGTAAATACAACTACCTACGTTACTTGAGTTAATGTACTTAGTTACATTTCACCACAAATACAGTTTCTCGCTGTTTGTTGTGTTTCTGGTGTCATTTTTGTATATTTCTATGAGGAGATTTTTGTTTTTATATATATACAAAGAGCAGAAAAATGAACTTTAACACTTCACCTGTTGAATCGTGTTGTTTGTGAATGAGCAGCAGAGAGACAAACCTCTGTACATCCGTCCAGTCGTCACGTCTCATCCTCCACACTCGATCTGTAAAGAGAGAGAAGCAGTTATACGAGCAACATATGGAGGCGACTGGTCTCAGTGTTGCTGCTGGCAGACGGCGAGGCCTCCGGCTGTCAGCGCCACACGCTCACCATTTACTTTGGCCGCTCGATGGCGGCGAATGTACATTATATGACTTTTACCACACAAGTGGTGCAGCCGGGATGATGATGTCAGCCGGTCTGTCCAGTCAACACCTCGGTACAGAGTGAGATACCAGTCTACAGTCTGGATTACCACGAAATCCACTGATAATACTCACTCCTAAAATATTATTGTGCAACAGGAAGTTGAGATTGTATTCACATCAAAAGCGTGCCAAATTACCTATGAGCGGTTCTTAATTGCAGAGTATCTGTGGATATACACGTAACTATCACTGGATGAGTCTGACACTGAAGAAAACCTAAAAACATGTTTATTCTAAGGCAAGTTCCACAGTTTTAAGGACAATGCATTCTAAGCAGATTTACAGATGTTTAATGGTTGTATTCGAGTATTTAATGACATGCTGGGAAAGTTTAAGCCAAATAGAATTCAGAAGAGTTTGTTTTATGTCTGTGTTCAGATTTATAACAGAAGGAGTGACAATTTTATGCAAATCAGTCCAAAATTAGATTAATTCATTGCTAAACACTTCAGTAACTACTAATATTGATTGGACCTCAGATTCTCATGCGTTCATTCTCAGGGTTTTAAACTCACGCTGTGATGAATAAAGACGCTTACCAAAGGCCTCCTCTGCTGCTCCTCAGGTGTGCCTCAGCCTCAGGTGAGCTCTCCGCCCCCTTTTTAAAGACTCCGCCTCCTGCCTGACTTCCTGTTTGCTTCCTTTCCATGTGCATGTGATCAAACATCAGAGGATTCCTCTCTGATTCCTCTGATGCACATTACCAGACGGATATCGATGCAGAATCTGATCTGTGTTCCCGACCTTCAGCCTCGCCTTGTTCCGGTCCCTCCACATAACGACTCGCTGGAAACGTTGACAGAGTTGACCTGGAAACTCAGGACGCCGAATCTGTCAGTCCGTGATGAGTTTTTCATCTGAGAGCTGGGAGACGGAACGAAGACGTCGAACACAAACACGACCTCAGAGCGTCTATAAAAGAGTTTTATTCAGGAAAAGACAAACTGTTCTCACCGGTTTATAAGCGGCGCCATCATTTTCCATCTTGAACCGTTTGCTGTAACGTGAGCAATCACACTGTGCCGAGTCGGGATGATGGTTTACTCATACTTTATTAGAAATCTAGACGTCCAGGAGTTTCTATGACACAAACAAAACACAAATGCAAAACTAGAATACGAAAATGAATAAAGAAGATGGAGGAAAAACAAAGAAAACTCAACTGTACGAGCGTGTAACTGCATTTACTGACGAAAAGAAAGAAAAGAAGAATAAACTGATAATGTTGATGATGCAGATTAAACACAAACTGAAACAGAAACAAAGATATTAACAAACAAAACGAGCAGCAGAAACCTCGTTTTACGCACTCGTTCACATTTAGAGTCCTGAAAACTGAAATCTAGAAAAGGTGATGATGAAAAGTTGTTTGTTTGTTGGTGTTCGTCTTCCCATGATGCTTTGCTGGCTTGCTATCAGAGCCCGCATGTTTATTAGCCTGTTTATATATACACATGTTTACATTATATGGAGGTTTTCCATTATAAATAAAGACAGATACAGAATGTTCCAGACTGTTTGTTATGAGGTCATCAGGAGAGTTATTTTATAAGACATTTTCTTAATGGCTGTTCGTAAAGAGCTAAACTCGTCATTACAGGCCGATTAAAACAATAAACAGCAATTAAAGGAGTTAAAGTTTGTTGGCTTGGCAGCTTCCTTTTAACGTAGCGTTCAGGCTCCCGTGTTGCCTTCAGGTGCTGTTGGGAGTCGACATGTTCACGTTTTCTGGCCCCGAAACCAAAAACTCTGTAACTGAGACGTTCGGGTGTAAATCTGCTCTCGTGTTGCTCCGGAGGGAAGTCGCTTACGTCTCTTACGAGCTCCGAGGAGGTCGAGAAGAATGTTAAAACTGCCGTGGTTATTTAGAAACACCACCCGGGTCGCTCCAGAACTTTTTATTAAATGATATAAGATGTGAGTTACAGATGTACTGTTCTGTGGATGTGTGTTCACACACAAACACCAGACGTCAGGACGTGTGTCACTGTTTCTACTCAGTGAGGTCACAGCGCCAGGCGGTGCGGACCGTACCGGACCGGACCGGTCGGACTGTGAAGCATCAGTCAGTCTGCGAGGCCACACATTTGGTTTAGATGGATATTTTTCAGATTGATCGTCATGAAGTTTTACACAGAAATCGATCACAAAAACATCAGTTTATCAGTTTTAGTTCCCTCACGCTGTCAGAACTTCTGCTCCGGATCAGAACCTTCAGATAGTTCGGCTCATAAACAGAGATTCATGTGTGTTTGTCTTCACTGCTGTTTTATTTTCTGCTCACATCGACTCTGAGGGAACACACACGTCCTCTGAATCAGCCGTCAGATAAATCAACCAGCGAGGAAACGTGCTGGCCGAGGCAGCGAGAGGGCGAGAGACTACAGCACAGAGCGCTCTCTCTCTCTCCAGTGTCAGCAGGGAAACAACCGTTAATACAGAGAAATACAGAGGACAGTGAAGTACACACACACACACACACACACACACAGGATATGATATCATAGTGAGGAAAAGTAATCAACAAATTAATGGGTTCACTGTATCTGTGTGTGTGTGTGTGTGTGTGTGTGTGTGTGTGTGTGTGTGTGATGATATTTTTCACAGATTGAATTAAAAAATGCAGAAACGTCACATCAGTGCTGATAACAAAACTCACAGAGCATGTAGAAATGTCATCACAGTCTCATCCAGAGCCGTCTGTCCTCAGGTGTCCTCAGGTGGAGCTGAGGACACCTGAGAACACCTGCGCTGCCCTCCGCCCTCACACGTCTTCAGGCTCGGTCATTAACCCTCAGCAGCTTTGAACTCTCCTGCTGCAGCTCACTAAGCTTCAGGCCGTGAGACTTTAAATGTTTACAGCTCAGCAATCATACGGCTGAGCTGCGAGCTGCAGCCTCAGGTGGTCGGCAGCTGAGCAGGTGGTCGCAGGTCAAACGTTCACGAGGTCATTCAGATGCTTCAACAGACGAGATTCAGTCATTGTACTGTTAAGATAATATAATAATTGTTGCATGAATCAGAGTTAAAGATTAAAATCTGTGAGACGTGTCAGAAGTTGTAAAATGTTTATGAGCTTGTTAAGAAGTAATTTATCTTTGTTCAAGAGACCAGAAGACGGATCAGAGTCCTCACAGTCTCCAGGAGACGTTCAGGTACTTCTTCTGGTGAGAGTAGAAGTTCTGATTCAGCTTGTTTCCTCAGTAAAGTAATAGATTACTCTGACATGTACTCAGAGTCTCAGAGTAAAAAGTCTCCCTCTGAAGGACATTTGTGCTCAAAGCTAACTGAAGCTCACGTCATATTAATAGAATTCAAAGACTATTAAAGTTAAAGGTAGAATCAGTAGGATTTGTCCCAGCTGTTCCTGAACGCACCACAAAGACAGCTGATTGTTGAGTCTCATTCCCAGGACGTCAAACAGACACATGTTGGGTTGGTAAAGCGTCCCGAGCAGCAACAAAGAGAGAAAATCAGAAAATCTCTGCAGATACGAGACACTAACACGCCTTTTCTCCACATTCCAGTCTCCCTCTCTGTCTGTTTACGGCTTCTTACGGCTTTTACGCTTTAGTCTGCGTCTGCCGTGCGTGATGTGCTCTGATAGGTCCACATCAGTCTGGTGCATGAAGTAAAGAGGTTGAGTCAGTTCTTGTATCTGAACTTCTACTGGAGGACAGACTGTGCAGACCGTCACACAGCTGCTAATGTGGCTGTAGATTCACATTTTTCTTTTTAAAAACAGATTTAAAAACAGATTTTCCGCTAACTTGTTTAATTTATGATAAACAAGCTAATAGATGCTAAATCTTAAATAACTGTACAGATGTATTGTGTCATGCTAACACGCTAACATCAGCACAAAGTGAACCTGAGGACAAACGACAGGAGATCCAGCATCACTTTATTTTCTCTTTATCAAATTCAAAGCTTCGCTTCCTACAAACAGAAGGCAGCAGTTCAGATGCGTCGTCTCGCCAGACATACAAAGATTTATTTACAGACTTTAAATAAAAAAAAACAAAACGGACCAAACTGTCTCACATCGTATTTACATTGTTACCTTCAGTCAGCACAGATCTGCGTGTCTTCATACAGTTTCTACGTGACAGTAAAAAAATGAGCTGAGCTGAATATCTGATACCTGAACCTGGTCCGGTCGCTGGTTCCCAACTGGTTCTGAAACTTAGATCCAGTCACAGTTTGATTTAGATGATTTAGAGTTTAAAGTTTTCTGTCTTTAAAACAAAAAACAGGATGAAAACTTTAAATACTTCTTCATATTATTGTTCTATTCTGGGCCAGATGTTAGAAACTCGACGTTAGCGCCGATACAATCAGTCGATTAACTGATTACAAAGAAAAATGATCCTGTGATTTTATACTAAATTTGCCTGTCTTACAAAAAAAAATTATAAATTCTGCTGAAATGTACAAAATTACGACTTACGCTTAGCATTTTAGTGTATTTTTCTCTCGTTTTATGAGCTGAACCGACAAACTGAGCATGAAAACAACTTTACGTGACCAACATTTCCTCCTTTGTTTCAGACAGAAAGTGAATATTTTTCTCCCGCTCAGTGAAGAATCAGCAACCAGACCAGAATTATTAGAAGTATTTCTCATTATTACCAAAACATTTTGTGCACAATCCTGTTTTTTGTGTTTTTTTAACTGGAATAAAGACCAACATTTACCTTCATATCCAAACATTCTTTTTTCCTCTTTGCATTTCTTGAAACAAAAGTAACAAATCGATTCAGTATAAAAAACAACAAAAACAAACTGTTCATATGATTTTCTTTCTTTTCTGTCATCAGACTCGGAGGAGGAGGAGCGGCAGCAGGATGTAGACGGAGAGACGAGCAAAGAAGTAAAATGTGTAGCGAGGAAGTGAGCAGACGTTCATCTTCAGGACTTTGCTCGGTTCTGTTCTGTGACACCGGGTTTCATCCGGCGGCTCAGCTTTGGATCTGCCTGTTAGACGGTCACAGGGACGGTAAACTCTTCTTTTACAAAAACAGCTCAGCGACGCGTTTCTGACACATTTCAGGTGATTACGCTTAATAAATCTCATTTCATCAAACTTTTTTATCAACAAATACAAAATATTTCTTTAAATTGACGAATCTGTGAATGTTCAAACTCAAGTTTTCCTTCACTGATTGTTTCTTTACTGTTTATAGTTTTTCACTTTGCTGGAATAATCTAGTGAACTCTTTATAAGTCTCTCCAACTAATTAGCATCGAACCCATGGATCCTACATTTCCCATAATGCAACTCAACAGCTTCTTTCGTTAAACCCTGTCTGATGATGACGTCACTGAAGGAGATCCGAAACAGAGCGGCAGAAACACAAAGACCAGAAGGAAAATCTGAAGCATGTTTTGGTCGGAAGAAAAAACAGGAAGCGTTCAGAGTCGTCGGGCTCGTTTCAGATACACGAGGAACTGAAACTTCCTCCTGAGCATTTTCTGTACAATAAAATAAATCTGCAGACACGTTTCAATAAATATACAGAACATCACGACTTCTGGAGAAGCTGAAGCTGGTTGGTCCACTGAACTGAACACGACAAGAAACAAGAATAAAAAACATTTTAAAAACTCGATCGGTCTGATTTGTTCTCATTATTCCACAAACTGATTTCTTTCTTTTTTTTATTCTTTTACGTTTTGTTGTCAAAAGGCAAAGAAATAAAAAATTATAAAAAGTGACAAAAAACAAACACAAATATCTACAGAGTCAACATTGATATTTACAACTATTAAATAATCCTCCGTTCAAAACAAGAACATGAATTTATTAAAAAACAAACAAACACAGGAATAAATCTGACGGACGCGACAGGAAGTCAGATCTCAGATGGTCTGAAGTGGTTTCATGTGCTGGTAACAGAAGGAGGAAGTTTTGATTTGACATTAAACGTTTGCAGAATCAGATATTAGTGCTTCCAGTTTGTAACACACACGTTAATGTGCAGACGACCGTCACTGGATCATTCTGAGACTGAGGACAAGTTCAAATGTGAAGATTCTCAGGCAAGTTCTGCACACCAGGCAGATTCACGGACGTTTCTATGGTATAAGCAGTCGATCTGACTCCCTGCAGCGCCTTCAGCTCTGATATCGACATGATATTTTCTCTCTCTACACGTCGTCTATCGACCACAGACACAAATATACAAACACAAACTCCACAGAAACCACGAGGAGGAGCGAGGAGGACCAGCTGGAGCTGCACGGTCACAAACGCTGACTTCAGCTTCTCTTATTAAAGGGGAATTCTGGTATTTTTAACCCTGGACTCCAAATTTACATGTTTTACCGTGAAAATGATTTATACTTATAAAAAGATTTGGATTCGGTCCAGTAGATTCTCAGCTGAACCTCTGTGAGCGTCAAAGTCACGTCCTCACAAAGCGTCTTTGTTTGAACTTTGACATCCAGCAAAGTTTTCATCCTCAGTTACAGCTTCAATTAAAGTTTCTTGTCTGTAGTTATGTTCATTTGTCTATATTTTGGTAAATCAGCAGCGCTGAATCAGCTGTTAGCTCTTCTGGTTTGCAGTGCAGCCACGATCGTACAGCCGACTGTCTCTGGATTACTTTAATACCACAGTAAACTTAAAAATGTGAAGATTCTCACGGAGGTCCTGCAGTTTTAAAGAGCTTCTTTTTAATTAATTAGATCCTTTTTGGAACCAGAAACACGAGTCTTGTCTTCCTGCAACAAGAGCGTGACTTCACCTTTCTGGTCTCTGCAGGAATCCTTTAACGCTGTGAGGATAACAAACTCCACCGAGCACTTTCTGTGGATGTAACTTCGGTGGCAGCGGCTGCCGGCTCAGGTGATCTACTGGACTGATTCCAGAACGTTTTGCTCTCTCAACAACTCTGAAACTCAGAGTAAACTTTGGAATGTGAGTTGCCGAGTTGACACCATATGTTTTGCTCTGTCTTGTCACTGAAACAACTCATTTTTGGCGTCCATGTTGCTTCCACGTTGGGACACGACGCACATTAACACAGTGAAGTTAGAAGAACGACTTCCTAACTCAGGAATCGGGACGATCAGAGGAGCACGTGGATGAAGACGAACATGTAGAGCCCAGGACAAAAAATAAAGAATGTCCCTTTAATAAAACTTGTTGTTAAAGGAAGATTCACTCTGAAATGGAGAAAGTGCAGAAATATATTGATCCTGATACCCTGAAATGTTTCCCTCTCAACTTTAACTGTGCGGCCCGGCAGCGCCACCTGTGGGCCGGACCGGTTCCAACACGCTGGAACAAAGAATCCAGCCCGGGTTCTTCCCGCCTCGACGCCTCATTCAAACTGTACATTTTCACAATTAAATATTAAAAGGCAGCACTGTTTCTAAGTGCAGTGTGCTGCTGCGTCTGCATCCGACTCAGATTAGAAATCTATTGGTATATATTAGGACATGATGTTCTACAGGGGGAGGAGCCTGCTGACAGTAACAGGAAGAGCTCGTCGGATCAGATCTGACGGTTCACGGAGGTTTTCCAGGAAGAGGAGACGTGTTTTTGTTACCTGACGTCAAGAGTTTTGTCTTTAGACTCCTTCTGATTGGCTGATGAAATATTCTGCTGTCCGTCGGCGGGCGGGTAAAGGTTGCCTGGGAGACGATGGCGAGGAGGACGACGGAGAGGAGGAGGAGGATGAGGCGGAGGGGTGGTGGTGGTGGCGCCCTCGTAGCGAGGTGTGGTTGCCGTGGTGATGGTGGGGATTGTGGTGCGAGGATGGGGGAGGCGGAGGGGGGT
>CAEMYA010000007.1:128623-147111 GCA_903131615.1 Diplodus sargus
AGGAGAGGAGAGGAGAGGAGGAGAGGAGAGGAGAGGAGAGGAGGGGAGAGGAGAGGAGAGGAGAGCCTGGTGTTAGATTTTGGATGTTTACATGTTGATTACATCATGTTGTCTTTTCCTGAACTCATCAGATGTTTCTACTTCCTCAACATGTTATATCATCTCTGCTATAAGTTCCAGTGAAGCGTCTCATAGCGACAGCGTCACGTTCAGACGGACTCACCGTTCACAGACATGGCCGGCATCACCAGAGACATTTTGGGTCTGCTGGTTTTATTGTGGCTGATGGCCGGTAACAGCAGGTGATCCTGGAGAGACACACAGGAAACAGGTGTTATTACTGTTATTCAAAGTCAAGGTCAGCTCAGCTTCTGTTCGTCTTCACTGACATGAACCTAAAGGAAACAAACAGCTGCGTTTCATTCGTATGAAATCCTTCAAACAAATGTGGAGAAACATGTGTCAATAAATTCTCCCTGAATCGACAACATGTGACACCAGCGACGGCCACATCTTCCTTAATCAGAGGGAAGAACAGAAGACTGAAACTGTCTGGTAGGTTCAGTTTGTGTTCACATGTTCTGAGCTGTCGTACCCGTCTGAAGGAGACCACGTAGAACGTGTCCTCTCGGCGGTCGATGGCGTCCAGGAAGTCGCTGTAGGTGACCTCAGGACCAGGAAGCACCTGCAGCTGACTGCACACACACACACACACACACACAACAAGTTGAAGGTCGCTATTCAGGTTTACTACGAGCTGACACAGTTCTCATGTTGTTATCTGAGTTTCTACTTTTGTCAAGTTCACTTAGTTCAGTCCACATCAGCTCAATGTTTACTCGTCTTTAAAGCTGAATCAGTTAAGAGGTGATGGAAGAAGGATTTATAATCCTTAAAAAGTACCAAAACTATGATGTAAAATTACTCCACTGTGTTTAAATCCTGCTCAAGTCAAAGTATCATCAGCTAAACTAAGTATTAAAGGTGCTACGTAACGTTAGAGCAGCATTTTACGGTCCAAAACATCCAGCTGACAGAAACACGCTGGTGTTGTTTCGAGTTTCAGAACAGTTTGTATTTCTCTTGAAATGTGGACTGAAAGTTTTCTTATTATAGGAGGAATTAAAGAGCATCATTATGAATAATTAAAGTGAATATATGTGTTGTTATTGCTGCTGTTAGCTGAACCTTTCTAAGGAGCGGTGAGTCTGGATCGGAAGATATCTGGAGAAGTTCGTCTTCCTCAGCTGAGCTTTCTGTGAGACAAAGAGACAGAAACACGATTAATGTGTACTGTAATGATCCACGTTCAGACAGTACAGATAAAAACATTATCTGAAATATAAAAAGAATAAAAGAACAGGAGAGGAAGCGGAGAAGTGAAGAAGACGGTGACAACTGAACCTGAGCGATTTTGGCCTTCTTGGCGATCTTCGGTTTCCCTCCAGACTTCTTCCTGTCGATCTGGTGTCGGCGGACCCAGCCTCTGAGCTCGTCAGCCAGCCTGAGAAACACCACAGAGACGTGAACACGAGGAGAAAACAGACTACATAAATCAGCGGAGAGGAAGGATTAAGGAAATAAGGACAGATGTAAAGACAGAAGAAGAAAGTGTGAACGTTTTGTCCTTCAGTTCACTTTGATATTTGACCTTCAAGCCCAGATTCATGTGTGTTGATATAGAGTTGATATAAACAGGTGGAGGAGGACGAGGAGGAGATGAAGAGTCACAGACAGGATGAACAAACACTGACTGGCTTTAAAAAGGAGGATCTGAAGAGTTGGACCGACCTGAGAGACTCGGAGCGGTTGAACTGTCTGCAGTCTGAGGAGGTGAAGTATCGATCGATGTCCTGCAGCACCAAGTCCTTCATGTCACTGAACACGTCGCTCAGGTTCCTACAAACACAACAAACACAGCGAAGGTTATTAAAGCTGTTTTAGTTGTGGACACGGGGAGGTTTACAGTTAATATAACTAGACTTTAACATGTGATGTTGCTCAGTTTGGTCACACTGACCTGAAGGGATAGGACTCAGGAGCGTCGTCTCCTCCCTCCTCATCCGTCTCCGTTCTGTCCTCCACTCTGCTGGCAGGCGGAGCAGCCTCGGCCTCCCGCCGCTGCTGATGTTGCTGTTGTTGTTGTTGTTCGATCTCCAGCAGACGCCGGCCCGTATACGACACCACGCCGTCCTGCAGGCCCGACAGCTTCCTGTCTGTGATGCTGCAGGAAAGAAGAAGAAGACGGAGCTCAAACTCAGGACTGACGGTTGGAATGATCTTATATCAGGACATCACTGTGACAAACGCAGGAGATCCAAATGTTGATGAAGTTCATGTTTTTGGACCCTTAATGTAGTTTCTACAAGTCAGGAGACACGTCTGTGCACTGAACAGTGTCAGACAGCCTGTTTTTGATCAACATTTCCTCTTCTGAACATTAGAGGGCGTCTGTGGTCCTTCTTGTCCTGCACTGTTGGCATCAGTCTCCTGCTTTTTGTCCAACTGAGCATTTTGAATCAGTGAGAGAGAGAAATCACTGTGATTGGCTGTGCAGCTCAGCAAATCAGTGCACAGAAAAAGAAAAAGGGGAGAACCGAGTTTGCTGCTGTAGTATCTGTGAGTTTCTCCTCATTGTGTCCTCCACCTCTTCACTCATTTACAACTTAATCAGACATGTTCTTGATTAGAAGTTGTATTATTATTAGTAGAGGCGTCCAGAAACACTGTTGAGTCCTAACAAAGGTCTGTGTGTCTGCAGACTGTCACCACCTGCTGGTGTGGAGAGTTATTTCCTCTCAGAGAAAAACTGATTTTCTAAAACCAGACGCGTCGTTTAAAAACACCTGAAGACTTTCACTAAAACCTTCATTTCTCAGATAGAAGCTTAAAAACCACTTGAGAACTTTAGACTTTAATTAGAAATTGTGTTGGTGTAACAATCGCAAAGATTCACAAAGCATTTCTTCAGGACCACATCGTCCAGAACACTCTCAGGTTGCATCCAGTACAGCATATTATTTATATTATGTGTCCTCTTTTAGTCCATTTCTTTAAGTTATTGGTGCGACTTTAATTACATTTAACCACTATAAACATCAACATATCTGCTGGAGAACACGTTCTGTGTTGAGTCACTCGTTAGTGAAAGATAGAAATGAGAAGATGACCGAAGAGTTTAATGATGCTTAATGAAAGCGTGCAGGTCACCTGACGGGTCCGAAGCTGAAGGTCATGAACAGCAGGACGGCCATGACACACACGGCTCTCTTGTTGCTCGCAGAGTCGCTGCCCTGAAAAACACGAAAGGGAAAATTCAGCTGCTCGTACACGACACGCTGGTTCCATCATCAGGTTTTACAGGTTTAACGTCGCTCTCTCCACATCGAGTTATTTCCTCCTGTTCCAACCTGTTGTTGTTAATCAAGCTGCTGCTGTACTTTGGACTCGTCTGTGTGTCTGCAGGGAAATCAGGATTCTTCCTTTAATCACAGCTCAGAGTGAGAAGGTGTGAATATATTCCTTTCTCCCTTATTTATCTTTACTGATTCAGCTTCTGTGAATAAATATAAAAGTAGATGATGAGTCATATTCCCTCTCCAGTCCCTCACCTCCTTCCCAGCCAGTCTCTCCCTCAGTGCCTGGTTCTCCCTCCTGAGACGCTCGTTCTCCTGCTGGGCCTCCCTGAGCTGGGCCTCCAGGTTCTGCAGGTACTCCTTCTTCTTCTTCCTCGACTGGCAGGCCGACTCCCGGTTCTTTATCATCCTCTGCTGCCGCTTCAGCACCTTCATCTGCACCAGGAGGGGGAGGAGGGGAGAAAAGGGGGACAAGAGTTTGGGGATTCGAGTTCGACAGGTGTGTGATGTAATCCAGCTACCTGAAGGTAACAGGTGCCCTCAGGGTGTGTTATTCTACACAGTCATTATATAAGGAGGTGTGTGTTCTGTCTGAAGTCACCAAACCGGCCCAACTGATTCACATGTACCTGAACGCACCGCTGTGCTTCTGATGAAATAACAGAATATGTCTTCTCACATATTCTTCATTCCTCAGTGATTAAGATCATCTGGAGCTATACATCTTAATCTAACAGCTCAGTGACAAGTACGCAAGATATAATCCATAAACAAGTTCTGAGACACAAGACTAGAATATTAGTGGAACATCCCTTTAATGTTCCAGCTAATGAATGAATCCGTCAGTGAGGCTGATTATCAATTCTTCATGTTTATTTTCTGGTTTCTGGTTGTGTGTGTGTGTGAGCACTACTCACATCGATGTCGTTGGAGTTGTTGCCGGGTAGCGTCGGCGTCGCCGGGACGATGGGTTTGCTGGCGGGCGGCGCTGTGGGCCCGGAGCAGTGCTGAGGGATGCCGGGAGAGACGGGCTCCATTTTGACGATGGCCGGAGCAGAACCGAGGCAGACGGACTGAGACAAGACGACTGGAGGAGAAAACACAGGAAGGTTAAGAACTACCTGACAACATGATGGTGGTGTGTGTGTGTGTGTTTCAGCTCTCACCAGGTCTGCTCTGGTCCATGGGGGGGAGGCCCTGCAGGATGAGGGTCTTGGCTGGTGTGGGGGTCTGTGGGACGGGGAGGGTGGTGACACACACCGGTCGGGGCTGGATGGGGGGCTTGGTGCTCAGGATGGACGTTGCCTTCAGTGTGGCTGAACTCGGCAGAACTGAAGGGGAGAAGATAAACTGACTTTAATAACTTTTATCAAATCATTTATTAGTTCAGACTAAAAGTCTGAGTCAGATCCACTTTGTAGAAACACGGCAGCACTTTCAGACACTGCAGCCGTCGGCACATGATTCAGGCTCAGACCTCAGAATTTGTTATTCAAATACAAGTTTACAGATGATCGGCTTCTCCTTCTCACACTCTCAACTTCAAATCATTTGCATGAGCACAAAGACAGAAACGGTGTTTCGGAGGAGCTGCTGTCGTCCTCACAGCTGGAACTCTCCTCCAGCTTCCTATAATCCAGCTGCAGACGTGAGAATCTAAACACGTGTTTCTGCTTAACCAAATCTAAGCTACATGTATTCTACTTATTTCTTTTCATTGTAAGCTACTTTATACATATATTTCACTTCAATTCAGAGAGAAATATTGTACTTTTTTATTCCTTCTCTCCTTTACGGTTCTATAGAGATGCACAGATCGGCCAGGAGTCGGCCGGTGAGTTGTTTTTTCAGAGCTGAGGTTGAGATGCTCTGCAGGGGAAAAGCCCACATTTGTGTTCAAAAAGACAATCACACCTTCTTCAGGGTTTTTTGGGAATTAGGGCAGAACTGTAATATTGTGTGTTTGTTAAAATAGCCACACAGCTAATGCTAAGAAAGCATTAAAGCTTCTGCCGTCTGATGAACTGTCAGCTGAACACAATCAACACAAACACCAGCAGCATCTTTGAACCTGCTGCCACATTCAGACGGACCTGCAGCCTGCGTCTGTAGTCCACCGATCACTGCTGGGATCTGTGTCGTCAACGGCGTCTGTAGCTGCGTCTGACCTGGAGGTACGGCTGTTGTTGCCACGGTGACCTCCATGGCGCCCAGCGGAGGAGAGAGCACGTCTCCGTACATGTAGGGAGGAGTCGGAGGGTTTTCACCTTTAACTGTGATCTGACAGGACAGAAGAAGACAGAAGGTTTTACAGCTTCAGCTTGATTATACACCATTTTCCCAGCGATTTCACATTAAAAGCATCACTTCCTTCTCTTTTACAGCTGGGCTTTTAATGTGGAAAACATCAGGATGTGGCTTTGTATCAATGAGGAGAACGGCAACCAAGAAACAACTTACTTTGATTTGATATCTTATGATTACACAGCATTTGTACAATCAACAAGCCAGGACACGAAGCGTCATTCATGTTTTTACTTGATCTGAACTCTAAAACACACCTGTGGTTCTGGTGATGCGGCAGAGCAGTCGGACCCGAGTGACGACGCAGGTGAGGGAGGTTCTGCTTTCACCTGGAACACTGAACACACAAACAGACCGGTGACTAACGTACATGTATTAGTTTCTGTTGGACTGAGTTTAAAAACAAAGTGGAGAACTTACACATCTCGACTGGTAACGGCTGAGTGATGGTCATTTCATTCTTTATCACAGGAGCTTCACCTTCACAGAGACGAGACGCAGAAAGACATGAAGCGTTTCTCAAAGTCCAATAACAATAATAATGATAAAAACTTGTTTATATGACAAACATTTGACTGTCGACTGGAGGAGAAAACGTCTACAGGGTTTGACTTGTCCAAACTATTCCACAGAGGGCCGTGTGGCTGCAGGTTTTCTTTCCAACCAAGCAGCAGCACCAGACCTGACTCATTTACTCAAGTGATCTCAGTCTTCAGAAAGTTGATTAGACAAACTGTGTTCTCTTGACTGGCTGGAAACCTGCAGCCACACGGCCCTTTGTGGGATAGTTTGGACATGCCTAACTCAGGAGGGAGACTTTTCTAGGTTCTTATTATTATCATATCTTTGTGCAGAAAGTTAGACAAGCTGGAGCAGATAACAAATAATCAACTCCCCAAAAGCTTCATGACAAAACTCAGTCCACTGGATATCGACTACAACAGACGGAGGCTGAAATGAGGCGGATAGTTCTGGAATTTTCCAAAGAAAAGACAAAATTCTGTGGGAGATAAACTTCCTCACTACCAGCTGCAAGAAGGGAAAATAAAACAATAAATCAGAGATTACCAGAGAAAACGTGGCTGTGAGATGCCTGAGAAAGCTGCTGGGATCATGTTCATGAAACAAGCCCACGTGAATTTAGCAGCATGTGAAATGTTTTTCTCTGAAGCCGGACAGAAACGATCTGCTGACTTTGGCCCGACATGAAAACTTTGATTTCACAGGAAAAGATGCTTAGAGTGTTATATAATTCTAAAAACTGTAAAACATTCTGCCTCTGTCACACATCTTCATAAAGAGTGTTTGAAAAACAACATTTGAGGGATTACAGTGAAACAGGCGAGTTCATCAGCTGATGTTTCTGTTGGAGTCCGACACAAAGTTCTAGTTTTCTCCCCCGGCGTTTATCTTTAACAGGTAAATTACTTAAAATACAAAATACGAAAGTTAAGTCCCAAAAGGCCTTGTGTAATCTCTGCCGGCAACACGTGCAGTAACAACAATGTAGAGCAGCAGCAGAAGAGAAAATTCTTAGTACATTTTAGTTTTATACTCTTCAGTCACAGTGGAAGAAAGACTTTAACAACCTGGAGACAGTTTAGTGAAATATTTTAGACGTGAAGACAAAGGCGACACAGATTTATCATGAAGACGGAGCAACTCGAAATCTGGAAAGATGTTAATTTATGCATCCGTCTTTTTTAAAAGGATCAGTCTGGTGTACAAACCAAACAGAGACTGCATTGATAGGAATGCAAATATTAAGCAATTAATAGATTTGTGATTATTAATCATTAACATCCTGAGTATCAACTAACAACTGTTGTTAGTATCCTGCTGCCTCAAACACTCACTACAGCACCAAATGTGGATTAATCTAAACTGAAAAAGTCCCAAACAAATGCTCCATTTCCTCCTCTACAGTCTACAGATCTGTGAGGTGTTTTTACAGATTAACGTCTTCAGGAGGAACCGACGGGCTTCGAGCTGAGAGCCACAGACAGGAAGGGAGACGGTTTTTAGAGACGGACCAACATGTTGTTGGTTTCACAGTGAGGAAAACAGAAAACAACACCTGCCTCATCAAACATGATCTATCTGGAAACAAAAGTATATTTGTAAAATGTCCTTCTGCTTTCTCAGTCCGTCTTGTAAAAATCCCCCAAAACATCCCGCCTACAGTTCTCCAGCAGCCTGACGATGAGACGTCTCGAGTTTCAGAGGCGACTGAGGCGTGAAAACAAAAACGCTGACCGAAGGTGGTTTAAGGTTCCAGGTGAGCGCCCACGGTCGGCTGGTCTGTACCTGTGAGGAGGTTGTCGTCCAGGTGTCTCCATGGCGACGTGGGGTTGTCAGGATCGAGGGTGAGGACGAGGTCGTTGTCAAACTGCGGGAGGTTGGCAGAGGAAAAAATCAGGCCAAACGTCAACTGCTGGATTAGTCAGTGTCTCAACCTGAAAGTGTGTGTGTGTGTGTGTGTGTGTGTGTGTGTGTGTGCGTGTGTGCGTGTGTGTGTGTGTGTGTGTGTGTGTGTGACTCAGTGAACTGACACACAATCAGCCTGATTATCTTCTGACCCGTCATCTGAACTCACTGAGGGTTTAAAGATCTGATCTATGCTGCAGACAGCACGATGTGTAGCTTCAGGAGACGACTTTAGGATGAACACCTTTCAGCACCGTGTGTGTACTGTGTGTACACTGTGTGTGTACTGTGTGAACTGTGTGTACTGTGTGTGTACCGTGTGTGTACCGTGTGTGTACCGTGTGTGTACTGTGTGTGTACTGTGTGTACTGTGTGTACTGTGTGTGTACTGTGTGTGTACTGTGTGTGTACTGTGTGTACTGTGTGTACACTGTGTGTACTGTGTGTACTGTGTGTGTACTGTGTGTACACTGTGTGTACTGTGTGTGAGTTTGCATCAGTTTCACTCTCGGTCCAGTACAGAAACCAGATCCGAGCAGTGATTGACTCGTTTTGTCTCCTCACCGGCGGTTCGTATTTCAGCCCCCGGCTGAAGTCTCCGTCCTCGCCCTCCTCCATGCTCTCACACTGGTACAGGCAGGCATCTGTGGACACGGACGGCATTCAAACACATCAGATGTGAGCAGACGAAGAGAAGACGTGACAACACAGAACACGTCATCCTCCAGAGGGGAAAAACACTCATATTTGTGTCCGATTTAAAAAGCTAATCTGAGAATACGAAGGGTAAAGATCAACAGAACTTCGGTTTTACATCCTGACACCTTTTAACATTTTCACAATTTAAAACGCCTACGTGGTAACAACTGTGATATATCTGCCTGGTTTGTCTTTAGTTGTGGTTCCACGTTTGAGACGTGAGAGGAAAATAAAGAAGCTGTTGGACGGCAACTATGTCACTTTTAATATTTTCTCACTGAAGACGCTACGCTCCTCAACGAAAAGAAACATCTCTTTCAAACGATAAAACCGTCCCAGGCTTCCATACGTCCAAGTTACTGCTGAACAAAACAACCACTAGAGGTTGTTCAGCGTCACATCGGTCTCACTAAGACCTCCACTTTTCCTTCGTCACCGTCCGTTCTCCTCCCAACTGTTCTGCAATTTGTCTCTCGAAAAGCTGAACTCGCCCCCAGAAAATATGTGTACATTTTAAAACACTCATCAGTATTGTTAGTTACTCTCCGTCACTTTGCCACATGAAACACCTTTAACCTCACACATGAGAACAACATGAACAACCTATAAGTATATATTGATGGAGGCAGGTGAGATATGTTGCTTTGTGTCTGGAACAAACGATCTGAAGCCGCCTTCGATCACAACAACGCTTCTTTTTGGTTCAATGTTGACGTTGCACTTGGCCATATTGGAATTCAGTAATATTTGGACTACTTGAGCACATAATCATAAAACCACATAGACAGACATATTCCAACAACGTGGTAGTCGATGGAATGAACTTCTTTCTATGCCTCATTTCCAGGAAGCCAACAGACTGGTTCTACCACGACTCAGCCCGCCGTCAATTCTCCCATCATGCCTTGCCTGACTTGATGGTGTTGCTGTGAGATAAACACGAGTCTGGACTTTGAGACTGACAGAAACACTGAGGCCACATCCCGTCAGAGAGCAGGTGTGAACCGAGGCGCTCCACATGATATTTACTGTGCAATAAATGAAGATTATCACATTTCTGCAGATTGATGAGAAGATCTGACACAAATAAAAGGAAAATACAATGATTCAGTTTGTAATGATGAAGGAACAGACAGTGAGGAGCTGCAGCTAACGAGTTATCGGATAAGAACAGAGCAGGTTGTGTAACTGTTCCTTTTAATTACCTTCAGTTCTCTGGTTGTAAAAGTCTATTGTCTCTTTTTACGTCCTGGTTTTAGCAGCTCGAGCTTTTACGATGACCCAGTTCTCCCACGGGAGTCATTTAAGTTTCATCTAATCTAATCTAACTGGGTTTATTGCCCGACTGCCCAACACCAACACCATCAGGGCAGTGGAGCAGGACAGTAAAACACCGAGACCACACTGTAAAAACACGCTGCAGTTGGTTGAGTTGGAGCTCATCTTGAATTATTGTGAATCGCACTGCAACAAGTTTTTCAGATTGTTTTCATTCTGGATTCAGTTGCTGGTATTTATCCAGATCAGTCAATTTATTCTTTAATTTAGTCACAATTAAACAGATTCAGGATGTTTCATCTGAACCTCAACATGATTCAGTTCACAGTCATTAAAGAGGGTTTGACTCGGACAGATTTAAGAAAACAAACTAACTTTCTACGGAACAAACATGTTGGGTTTATTTTCTTTTTCGGAGATCCTTTATTGCTTTGTTTGAGAAGAGGGTTTACTCTGGGCAGATTTGAGAAACCAAATTTTGCAAACCGAATTCCTTTTGTTAGAAAATCGTAAGTGAGTAAAAAGGAGCAAATCGTCACAACATCGTCGTGTCGGAGGTGTTGGGTTTATCTTCTTTTTTCAGAGATCTTTTATTATTTCGGTTGAGAAGAAGGTCTAAACAAACAAACAAACAAACAAATACTAGTTTTCAGAGGTTAGGAAAAAGGAGGAAAGTCATGAAAAGTTTCTGGCAGTTTTGCAGAAAAACAACCGAAACGATTACGTTAACAGTCCGAAATGAATTTGTTTTAATAATCAAGAAATTAATGTATCATCCGACTACTTGATTGTCATTACTAACAGGCTGCTCATTCTTCTAGACTGAGATTTGATGCTTTAATCTGAGTCCAGTGTGAATTAACAGCCTAATATCGGCCTATCACAGATATATCGGCGCAGAAAACGATGCTTGGGGTGATTTATAGTTATAAAATTTAAGGGGAAATTTACTGTTACAGTTCACTGATGTCAGAAGATAATTCCCATCACATAATATCAATATTCAGACAGAAAAAAATCCAATTAAATCACCATTTTACAATCTTACAGCATAATAACAAGCATATTCAGGCCTCACATCAACACATCTGTGTGTGTTTCTGAGTTTAAGTGTGTGAATTGTGACACACACACACACACACACACACACACCCTATCACACAATTATTGATCCATACCTGATAGATTTATAGCACCACAAGGACTAAAACTGGTATAACTGCTTAGTTTTCTAAGCTACATCCCTGTTTCACGCCTTGCTCACCTGCCGGGTCATGATGGAGATTTAACAGCAGAAACAACAACAACAACACGTCTTTAAATGAGACCGTTTCAAAGTGAAAGAAGGACCCGGAGCGGCGGTGTGAACGTGTTGTCACGCTTCCACCCACCGTGATAAAGACAATCTGTCATATCCGGGTCTGCTGACTGAGGAAGCACACGCTCCTGCACACTGTAACCGCGTGTAACACCGCTCAGCAGCTTCTTTAACGACTAAAAACCACCAGTGTGGAACATAAACATGTCGGAGAGGGCAGATATTAACCGTTAGTGGTTCTAACGGCCCGGGTTCGCCTCGCCCGGCCGGGGGAGGTGGGGGAGGCTGCTGCCTTCAGGGGCATCCGCACGCCTTCTTATCAAGCTAGCTTGCGTGTCGTTGAAATGTGTGTTTATTTTTCCACCACAGAGGCTTTAGATGTTCACTCACCCCAGTCTTCGCTCGTCAGGAGGTTATCAGCGAAGAAACGAGTGTCCAAATCAGAGAGTAAATCCGTACTCATAGCCACAAAGGCGATGTGTTTGGAGACCAGGGGGGCTGCAGGCAGATAGCGACGTGATAACAGCTAGCTAAACAAACACAGGCGGAACACGGCGGCTAGCTTTAGCATCAAGGTACCTGGGTCATACTGGGCTTCGGTACTATGTTTAATTAAACGTAATGCGCTATTTCCTCCGTCGGAAAAGTGATATCTGTATTCGGTTTGTGTCTCCTCCGGACGAGCTATCGATTCCTCCCGTTGCTTCGCATATGACAGACGAGGAAACGCATATTCCCGGACAATTACCGCCCACTTCTGGCAGAGCAGCCAATAACAGCGGAGAACGGCGTGATTGACGTCACGATGATCCAATAGGAGGATTCGGGGAGTGCGATTGGTGGTACGAGCCAGCCAACCGTCGGGGGCGATGCAGGGAGAGGGGTTTAAAGGTGATTTGGCCCAATCGAAAGAGCGCATTTTGATGGACAGGAAGACACAACCAATAAGCACCGGAGAATCCCGGGTCCGAACGTAATTGACATGCGCATTAGCAAATCAGAGCTTATCAGAGCAAAAATAAACAGTTGATGTGAAAAATACGTCGAGTCCAGAATTTCATAAACAACACCGCGTTTAATGAGTTTAGACGAGAAATAAAAACAAAGTGATTAACAGATAAACACCGGCACACTTTTCAGAGTGTTAAATCAAACCTTCCTGCTGCCCAGACTGTTATTTTTCATCTTTAATGCCCGGGTGGAGTTATTACATAACTCCAGTGAGGGGCGTGTGAGGACAGGCTGGATCAGACCCAGCAGATGAGCCTCTGGTTCTGGTTCTGGAGCCTGTTTTAAATCTATTAAACATCACTTTAGGGTGATGGAGCAGGTGTGGTGGACTACAGAGTCCTGCAGGTTTTTGGTCTTCTGCCTAAAAGCAGATGTGATACAGAAGATAGAAATCATCTGATCCACTACAACTGTCTCATTAACAGAACTCATGAGGAGTGTATTTTCAGAACATGTTGGATAATTCTAACACATTTAAAGTCTCCAAACCTATTACCTGGCTAAATTACTTGTTGTCTGTGTGAGACAAAGGTATATTTTTTGTTACTGTAGGATTTAATATCTACTTTAATGATCTACTCTGATGTATAAAAGGAAAAAACATTTGAAATAACAATAATTATATGATCTGTATGTTCTTGCAATTGTCTTTAATAATCGGCTAATAAAGAATTAGTGCTGAATGCATGTCAGCAAATAAAACAACCAACAATAACATCATCTAGGAGGCAGTGTCTCAGCAATGTGCCCGCTAACTACTGCTAACTAGCTACTGGGAGCTAGTTAGTGGTCACTTTCTGAGGCTAGTGGCCAAACTGTGTAATTACATCGTGGCGTGATGCACTGCCGCTCAAAAAGATTTCTTCCTGTAAGCTTACATTGTGAAAGAAGTGGCTGTAAAACAGTGGATACATTTTTTCGACTGTCACAACACCTGCAACTACTATTCACTGCCATAATTTGAGCCATTTCATCCAATAATGTTTGAAAAGTCTAGAAGAGCTGCACGATTAAATTAAACATTAAAAACATTTAACACTTTGGTTGGTCTACCTACATACCCACCTGCCCAGGAACTAATACCACTCCATTGTTTGTCACCCATGTGATCACACATTAAATATAATTTAATAAATATTCAGGCAACTAAGTTTGTCTCTCTGTGGTGATTTTTGTTGAATGTGCAACAGAAAGTATGAGTTCAACAACCACAGAAAGACGTTTTAATGGAAAATCTATTCCAGGCTGCTTGTTACACTGAGGCCTGGTGATGCTTAGAGTCTATAGTCTAACACTTTCCATTATGAAGAGGGTGTAGGTTGTTGGTGACAGATGCCTGATCTCATCTTTACACATTAGACCACATGTCACAGAAGTTTCTGAGAACACCAGTCAGTAACCACGCAGTTCCTGTTCCCAGGCTGTACATACGCAGAGCTCGGACTTCACTCTGTGAGCTGAATCTTTTCTGTGTGAAGATGAGGGTGAACATCTACAGCTGCCTGGTCGTCTTTGTTCTGGGCTGTAACGTCACTGCAGGTAAGAACTTTTGGAAATTAATCAGTTACTCGTCTGTTAAAATACATTTCTGATCAGTTAGCTTCATGTTTTTTTGCTAAACTGGGATTCAATATAACTCTGACATCATGAAATCCAGGAGCAGTGAAGTCATCATTTAATGATAATATTAAAAAGTGAACCTTCATAGTTATCAAAATTTATTTTCATTTGCAGCAATAAAACATGAAGTAGTCGAGGAGAAGCAGTCAGTCTTTCTGCCTTGTCCTCAGTCTGTGGAGGGTGAAGTGACGTGGAGCAGAGAGACGAACGGACACAGAGAGAAGATTCTTACAACTGATGTGGACGTAGAAAAGAAACACATTCCTGATCCAGGCAAACAATACGGTTCACTGGCAGATAAATCACTTTACATTCGTGGAGTTACCGTCTCAGACTCTGGAACATACTTGTGTAATAACGAAGCAGCGGTGGAGCTGACGGTGATCCCATCAGGTAACATCACACTTTGTTTCTCGTGTTTCTCTACTAAATGTTTCATTTTTAAAAAACACTAATAACAGAAATATTTTGGCATGTTAATGAAACGGTGCATCTAGTGTTTTTTAAATTATTTTTTTTACCTTTTACTTAACTTGAACTATTTTTAATAAAAACTCAAGTCATTAATTTTTCACAAACACTTCCTGATTCTGTATTTGAGAAACATTTTAGTGTATTTCTGAATTCCTCTGAATATCTTTTAAGATAGCTATTTTAATTTTATTCATAAAACCGACATTCTTCACTAAATTTTAAATAAAATACATTATTCATCTATAAAACTATCTCTGCTCTCTGATCACATCTCATCTGTACAGGAAATGATATCATTCTCTGCTCTCAGACCTCATTCAGGTGTTAGTAACAGCTTATGTTTCACAAAATATCATTTTAGAAAAGAACTCTGTGAAGTAACATGTTAATTAGGCTTTTTAGAACAAATCTCTTCACACAGCCACTGACTTTCTCCTGAATATGAGTGATCATTTTATGACGGTACGTTATATGAACTTGTTTTGTTTCTTGTGTACAGGAACAACCAGACTTGTTGCTCTAAAATTGACCACTGTCACTCTGAACTGTCCTCCTGATGTTGGAGGATCAGATGTTCCAACATGGAGCAAAGACGGACGTGAAGTACAACAAGATGAATGGGTTTCTGTTTCACCTGTGGACAAGACGTTGACTATAAGATACCTGCAGCCTCGTGAGTCTGGACTTTACTACTGTGATGGAAAACCTGCTGTGTACCTGACTGTGATCAAAGGTGAGACATCTGACAGAGGTGAGAGACTGCAGATATGTAACTGGTCAAATAAGATGCAGATATAACTGTGGACACATGCACACTGTAAATGTCTATAACGTACAGTACAGAATGGAGAGCAGGTTTACTGCTGACTGTGAATAAACATTAACAGACTATATTTACAAAATAGGAAGTAACTCACACATCCTGCTCTGTGTTCATGTGGTTTCAGTTGTTTCTTGCTGCCTCGCCACAAACATTGAACGTGACTTTGTTCTGATCATGGTGAATTATGTTCAAACATTTTTTGCATTGTTTCTTGTCCTTGTAATATATCATTTTTCTCTTTCTCATTTTGAATCCTTGGTGTTCTGTGTCTCTTTGGGACCAGTTTGTGTTTCTATGTCATTGTCTTGTGATGACTTTGTTTCCCTATAGTCCATTTTCGTCCTAATTTTGTGTTGTTCTGTGTCTCTGTGGTCGTTTTGTGTCTGGTTGCAGTTGTTTTTATTTGTTTGTTGTCACTTTGTGTCTCTTCATAGTGATTTTGTGTGAATAAATCTTAAATGTCTTCAAGTGATTAAGACTGAGGGAACTCTGTCTTTGACATCTTTCAGCAATGGTAAATTCAAAATATAAAAAGATTCTGGTCCAAATCAACAAAACAAACTCTCTTTTCTACTTTGTGATAAACTTAACTACTCCAAGCAGAAGGTACGAAAACATCACCTGCAATCCTGACTACAACCTCGACTCAAACACCCAGGAACAAACAGGATCATTCAGTCAATGAGACAAAACTGATCTCGATGCTGAATATTTGCTGAACTTTGACTTGTAGCTACAGTGGACACAAATCATATCCCTGACCAGATTTTGACAAGTTTAATGTTTGATGTACATTTTAAGAAAGTTTGATGGGATTTCTGTACTAAACCATATTATTTATGCCCCGCACACAAGGAAAAAAGACGGCAACAACAACAACCATGACTACGAAGCCGACTACGACTACGAAGCCGACTACGAAGCCGACTACGACTACGAAGCCGACTACGAAGCCGACCCCGACTACAAAACCGACTAAGATTACGACTGCAATGTCGACTACGATGCCAACTACAACTTCAACTTCACCTACAACATCACCATCGTCTAGCACAGGTACGTCTACAATGATGATCTGAAGTCTTACCAAGTTTTACCGAGTTATTAATTCTTACTTTGTCTTCCAGTTGCTCCTACAGACCATCGATCGCTTCTCACTTTGGTAATTAGCACCCAACACTGCTAATCACCAAAGTGAGAAGCGATCGATGGTTACTTTTAACAAGTAATTAGTTGTAGTTACTTGTTACTTCTCCCAAAAAGTAACTGAGTTAGTAACTGAATAACTTCACCATAAAAGTAACTAGTCACCAGGGAAAGTAACTATTGCGTTACTTTTTTCTTCAAATCCCCTTTTTTGCGCTCGGCACTCATTTCAGCATACTTGGTGTCTACGTATTTAGAAAATGTCTTTCTGCATGGCGGACCGTCACCTGCTCTCCCCGGTATTTCGCCAGAGTGCTCTGAAGGAGTCTGAGCCAGCTGTTGACAACGGGAGCAAGTTCTCAACAACATACCTGCCTGTCATTGTATTCAGCTCAGTCTGTGTCACAAGTTTTTGTGAAGCTGGAGCAGAAACATCCAGCTTTAGCTGCTCGGACGGTTCTGTGTCCTTCTTTGTTAGCAGAGCTCACGTTAGCCACACCTGCTATCATCATCAACAGTCAGCAACAGAGTTTTTGGCCACTAGTGTTGTAGAAGCGTGTGCCGCTGAGAGACGCTTCATGAGATTAGAGTTGCTTACAGCGGACGTGGAGATTAAAGTGGTGTCTGTACTTCCACTTTGAAAACGTTAACTTTCCCTCCGGACTCGCCTTGCTGCAGCTCACCTCTGCTAGTTTGTGTGTGTGAGGCTGCTGTGTGCGTGTGTTGTTTGTGTGTAAACTGAACACTGCCTCTGATTGGCTTACAAACTCGTTAGATAGACCCGTTACTGAAAAATGCAACGCTGTTAGTAACGCTGTTTATTCTAACGCTGTTATTCCCGTCACTGGTGATTAGTATCGTTGTCCCTTTGCTCCTCGTCCTCCTCTTCATCATCCTCTACTTTGACAAAGCTGATCTAGATGTTGAATATTTGCTGAACTTTGACTTGTAGCTACAGTTGACACAAATCATATCAATGACCAGTTTTGATGGGTTCCTCTAAAAGATGTTTCAACGTGTCATGTGTCTCTTCGCTCTGTGAAGAAGATGCATCATGTTGAGATAAAGTCTGTTTCTATGTGTGCTTATAACAGTGATATAGTTTGAACCAAGACAAAGAAATAAAAAGCTGAACATTTATAGTAACTGGTGATGGATGATGGTGTGAATGTTTCCTGTTCCTCCAGCTGCTCCTCACCTGTGGCAAACTGTCCGACTGGTGATTGGAGGACTCTATCTAATCATCATGATCAGCATCACTGCCACCGCCTGGACAAAAGGTGAACATAGTTACATCTGTCAGAGGTTTTGAGCATCAGAAAATGTTTCTGTATCATAATATTAATGTTTTTGAAACTCAGGAAGATTTTTAACTAGAAGGCACTCACAGTGTTTTATACATCAGCTCTGTACAAACATGACTTGTGCAAAATGTGAAAACTGAGTTAGAGACATTTAAATTGATCCTGTTGCTGCAGCGCCACCTGTTGGTGAAACATCATCAGGCTGAGCAGCACAGATCAGAGCTGGTTCAGTGTTCATGTCATCTGGAGTTTTATTTATTTATTTGCTTCATTTGTCAAGTGTTTATGAGATATTCTACAAACAAATAAACAAACAAAAAAAGAAACAAACAGAGCTGACTTCATGTTCAATAGTGACCATAAATATGAAATGAGAAGTTCATAAAGAAGTTAAATTAAATGTTGTCTCCATGTTCGTCTTCTGTCTTTGGCAGCTCGACAGGAACAGAAGCGACGGGCGACACAAAGAGAAATTGACGTCTGATCCTCCGTCACACAGAAACAAGAGGTACAATCTCTAGAAACCTCTGGCACAAGAATTTACATCTGATGTTAAAATACACTTTATATCGTTCAGCTGTTTTGTTGTTGCTTTCATTCTTACTAGTGCAGTGCCCGTAGGAAACATGTGTTCCTATAGAAAAGTGGGAGGTTAAGAAGCATTTTCACTGATGGCCAAATGAGGCTGTTTGAAGGTGGAACGTCGGGGATATTTAGGTTTGTTATGA
>CAEMYA010000008.1:8463-67359 GCA_903131615.1 Diplodus sargus
GAGGTCAGCTCTCTGCTTCTCAACCTTGGCACGAGCAGCGCGCTCAGCCTCAATCTCTTCCTCCAGTTCCTCAATACGAGCCTATTGAATGATAGTTTTGTTTTTTTTAGTAAACTTTCAAGTTTAATAAAAAAAATGGGAATGTATGCAGTATTCTGTCATGTAACAAAATGTGTCACCTGAAGCTCCTTGATCTTCTTCTGAAGCTGAGCACCCATTGACTGCTCATCCTCAATCTTGCTAAGGAGCTGACTGACTTCAAAGTCCTTCCTGTTGAATAATAAATAAAGCACATAGTATGTATTCATACCGTTGACCATTACTTTAAAAAGAGTGTGTGTTTCACAAATTCAAAAGCATTGTTACTTTTTCAGTTTCTCGTCAGACTGCTGCTTGTCGTTCTCAAGATCCATGATGGATTCCTGGGCCAGTTTCAGATCACCCTCCAGCTTCCTCTTGGCTCTCTCAAGGTCCATACGCAGCTTCTTCTCTTGCTCCAGAGAACCCTCAAGCTAAACAGTAACATGAGTTTTAAATCATCACGATCAAGACACATTTTGCATTTGCAATCCAAGTGAGTTTGTAAACTTACATCATCCACTTGCTGCTCAAGCTTGGTCTTGGCCTTGGTCAGAGTGTTGACTTTGTCTTCCTCAGCCTGCAGGTCATCAAGAGTCTGCTGATGAGCCTCCTGAAGGGCTTTCTTTTCCTTGGTCAGCTTAGCAATGCTCTCATCCTGAGAGGCCATCTCCTCAGTCAGGTTCTTCACCTAAGTTTGCAAGAAATATGTTGTCATTACATGGTACTTAAATGTTACCTGATATGTTAAATAACTTGATGTTTACCAACCTTGTTCTCAGTGGCATGTTTCTCCTTCTCCACTTTGGCCAAGGTAAGCTCCAGGTCATCAATATCCTTCTTGAGCTCAGAGCATTCATCCTCCAGCTTTCTTTTCTTGGCAGTGAGCTCAGCATTGATTTCCTCTTCATCTTCCAGTCTCTCAGTTGTCTCTTTGAGTTTGGCCTCCAGCTGGATCTTGCTCTTGATAAGTCCCTCACATCTCTCCTCAGCATCTGACAGATTCTCTGATTCCTAGTTTTTATTGTTAAAAAAAAAAAGACGTTAGCACTCAACACTGAAAACATGGAAAAGCACAACTCTCTGTTGATGGGTACTTACAGATGCCACTTGCAGCGTCAGGTCATTCTTCTCTTGCAGCAGGGACACCATCTTCTGCTCCAGTTCCTTTTTCTTGGCCAGGGCAGCAGCCAAGTCTGTCTGCATCTTCTCATAGTTCTCCTTCATCTGTTGCAGCTCCTTCTCAGTTTCAGCACTCTTCAGCAGAGGCTTGATCTTGTAATACACCTTCATCCATGGCCAGTGTTTCACATTCATGAATGAGCGGACGTTGTACTGGATGGTGTAGATGGCTTCCCTGTGGACAACAAGATGCTGTTATGGACAAGGTTTTTTCAGATTTTTCATTCCATCTTTCAGAATTAGTTGTTTTCAACATGCCTCCTCTCCATCATCTTCACAAATTCCTTTCTCATGAGGAAAGCGCGGCAGAGTGCCTGAATCATGCCGACTAAAGATGCCAACTTGTCATCTCTCATCTCCTCAAGGGTACCCAGCAGACCGGCCTTGAAGAACACCTGAACAACAACATTAAGAATAAATGTAGATTGAATATACACACTGAATCCTTACCAACCTTTAAAACAATCAAACAAGGAAGCAAATGAACACCCCACACGCTAATTAAGATATTCTGCCTCATTATATAAATATATATAATACTTAAGATACTTAACATAAAAACACATTTAATACTTGTAATAAACAGAAAAACACAGTGGACCTGATTGCCCTCTTGGTAAAAAAAAACCCAAAACAGAATTATGTTAATGTAATTATGATGCCTACCTTGGTGTGTCCAAATCTATACTGATCATGATCAACATCAATTGATCCAAGCAGCTTCTCTGAAGCCTTCTTGTTATCAATGAACTGGCCCTCAGGGATGACACTGGCATTCAGCACCTTGTACCTTTTCATGATAGAGTAAATTGTCAGTATGACCAATTTCCTCTAACAATCCTCATCCAAATTGTTAACAAAATATAAATTGATACCTCTGCTTGAAGTCACCATAGAGGATTCTGCTGGGGAAACCTTTCCTGCAGATTCTGATACCCTCCAGCACACCGTTACACCTGAGCTGGTGAATGACCAGGAAGTTCTCCATCAGACCTTTTAGATTAAAAAGACATTCCTCAATTAGTTCTTTGAATGAATAGTGTCTTTATGAAATCAGCACAACGCCACGTAAACATGACCAGTAATACAAAGTCACACTTCACAGGATCTATTACGATTATGTTGTCTGTGTACCTGGAGTCTTTGACTCATTGGGAATCAGGCAACGCACAAAGTGAGGATGAGTGCTCCTCAAATTAGTCATCAGCTTGCCCAAGTTCTCCTGTAGATCCAAAATGATAACACTTGTCATGAAATGTCACAATTGTAAGGTTGAGTATACACAGATATGATTTTATACCCAAGTTTGAAATGTAAAACCTTACCCTGAACTGTGAAGACACAGTCTGCATGGAACCACCCTTCTTCTTTCCTCCCTTCTTGGCACCACCAGTCTCTGTTGACAATTTTATGTAGACATGTTTTGTTTGAAAGAGACATAAACTTTACATGAAAACGTGCTTTAAAAATATGTTCAAGTATAGTGTAGTTACGATCATACCCTCAACAACAGGTGGGTACAGAAGACCCAGCAGCTTAACTGAGGACTTCTGGTAGAGCTGAATAACAGACTCATTCAGTGGGTCCTTGTTCTTGTCCAGCCAGCCAGAGATGTTGTAGTCCACGGTACCAGCATAATGCACCAGTGAGAAGTGGGCTTCAGCCTTGCCCTTGGCTGGCTTTGGCTTCTCAAAAGCTCTGTTTTTGCCAAGATGCTGGTCATACAGCTTGTTCTTGAAGGATGTGTCTGTGGCTTTGGGGAACATGCACTCCTCTTCAAGGATGGAGAAGATACCCATGGGCTTTAAAAAGTGGGAAGAAATATGTCATTTGGTGATACATTAAGTCAAATTAAGAACAATTTCACAAAAAGTTTAAACGATTACCTTTTCAATCAGCTCAATGCAGGCAGCCAAGTCCATGCCAAAGTCAATGAACTCCCAGATAATACCCTCCTTCTTGTACTCCTCTTGCTCCAGGACAAACATGTGGTGGTTGAAGAACTGTTGCAGCTTCTCATTGGTGAAGTTGATGCACAGTTGCTCCATGCTGTTGTACTGTGAGGGTACAAAGATTCAGCATAACACCTTGCAGGCAATATGAATGGTTTTGTCATTAAAATCATTGGCTGTTGAATTGTTGGAAATTACACTTACATCAAAGATTTCAAAGCCAGCAATATCCAGGACACCAATGAAGTATTGTCTTGACTGTTTAGTGTCCAACATCTGGTTGATACGAATGACCATCCACAAGAACATCCTCTCATAGATAGACTTGGCCAGAGCAGGCACTGAGTTGCTCACCTGAATAAATACAATGAATATGAATCAGTTCAAGTCAGTCAGCCATTCTTTAAAATGATGGATTACTGGTATTTTGAATGTCCTCTAAAAAGGTAAAAGAAGTATAAAAATGAAACCTGAAGAGCTTAGTATTTTCCATTGAGCCATTTGTTAACATACAAGGAACTAATCAAACTGTTTTTCTTTTCCTATTACGAATACACAACAAAAAATGATACCAGTGTATCTCAATTACCTGAGGTACAGTCTGTCCCTTGGTGACAAACTCATTTCCGACCTTTACTCTGGGATAGCACAGAGCCTTCAGCATGTCAGCAGAGTTCAGACCCAGCAAATAAGCAACCTTGTCAGCATCTGAAAACAGTTCAGTGATTTATTGTCATTTCATTTAGTATGTGGCTGTGATTTTCCATTTTAATCTAACAGAAACTAGTCTGATTAGGATTTTTTCTGCTGTTGTTCCTAAGCTTTTCACTTTGAGTTGACAGTTAATACTCACCCTCTGTACCATCAGGCTCAGCCTGCTCCTCACGCTGCTTCTGCTTGAACTTCATGTTACCATGGTGGAGCACAGCGCCAGTCATCTTGTAGATGCTCATCTTCTCTTCACCAGTGAAGCCCAGGATATCAATAGCGTTCTGTTTTCAAAAGAGGTTTCCACACAAAACATTATCACTCTTGAAAATACTTTGAGAAGAGCAGTTTTGATATTGCATATAATAAACAAACTCTTGAAGTATTTTAAAGTGATCACTTACATCAGTGGCTTCCAGCTCAATTTTGTCATCAATGCTGGCCACAGTAATCTGACCCTGGCTGCACATGGGGAAGTCGTAGGGGTTGGTTGTAATGAGTGACATCTCTGCAGATCAGAAAGAGGTAACAAGCCCATTAGAATTTTCCAAATGAAAACTATAAGTTGGTTTAAGATTGTACACCACAACTGTTTACCGATCAACTCTGGTTTGTGGTTGGTCATCATCTGGTAGAAGATATGGTAGCCTCTTTCATCGGGAAGCTGGAATGTCACTCTAGATTTCTCCAGCAGATCTATAAAAGATGATCAGAAATTAAAGCCTGGCCAAATATCTACCCTAATCATGAGTATGTGCTATGATAATCACTTACATGTCTCAATATCAGCACTAGCCAGTTTGCCAGTTGTGCCGAAATGGATCCTGATGAATTTACCCTATTTGGAACAAAGACATCTTTAACATCCCTACACATGTAGAACAAGTCCTTTTTCATGTGTAGAAATCCCTCCATACTTACGAAACGAGAGGAGTTGTCATTCCTCACAGTTTTGGCATTACCATAGGCCTCCAGCAGAGGATTGGCTGCAATAATCTGATCCTCCAGGGAGCCCTATAATCAAGGTTTAGAATCAATATCAGAAAATGAACGGGAAAATTGTCAGTTTTCTAGGAACACTGATTTGTAATTGTCATGCAGCAACATACTCCCATCTTGGATTCCTTCTTTTTCTCGCCACCTCCAACTGAGATTGTTGCAAAGTACTGGATGACACGCTTGGTGTTCACAGTCTTTCCAGCACCAGATTCTCCACTAGGTATAGAAACAGACTTATTATAATTTGATCAAGATATTTGATTATCTTTAACAAAGTCATCAAATGTGTAACTTACGTGATCAAGACGGACTGGTTCTCCCTATCTGTTAAATGAAAAAGAAAGGACTTAAGAAAGTAAGTTTCCTGCAACAGAAACCTCATATACTGATGAATACCACCCTGTTGTATTATTGACTTACCAGTAAGCATGTTCTGATAAGCATTGTCAGAGACAGAGAAGATGTGGGGTGGAGCCTCCATACGCTTCTTGCCTCTGTAGGCACTTACAACTTCAGAATCGTACACTGGGAGCCACTTGTAGGGGTTCACAGTGGCGCAGAACAGCCCAGAGTAGGTCTAAAAGTGATCATAGAGGATCAACAGTTAACTGTATTAATACTACAGGTATTTAGCCTTTTTTCAATATTTCTCTTTTTGCATTAGGCAGATTGTCTTACGTAGATCATCCATGCTGCATAACGCTCTTTGAGGTTATACAACACAGAGGCTTCATTGAGATGGGTCATCATAGCCATATCCTCAATTTTGTCGTACTTGGGAGGGTTCATTGGAGTGACGTCATCTTCTTTAACTGTCCTCTCCTGCAACAGGACATATGTCACAATGAGAACTGATCATATTTATTCTTAGTTGACACTGAATTCATGATACCAACCTCCTCAGTGTCCAGGACTTTGACGGTGACTTTGCCACCATCTTTCTTGAGGATTGCTCCCTTCAAGTACAGCTCCTTAGCATCAGCAACGTAGCAGGCAGCTTTGGCATCAAAGGGTTTGCTTTGAGCCTCAATTCTCTCCTTCTCTGGCTTACGGAGGTAGATGGCAGCTTTGCCATAAATGGCCATCTCCGCGTCTGTACTCATGGTGGCAGTTTATTCCTACGAGGCAATTCAAGATAAAAGTAATCTTATTCATCTCCAAAATGCTGTGTGATGATATAAGACATGTGACTGAATACCCCAGATACTAAAGTATATAATAATAAATGACTAATTCATCCACACATCAAATAAATGCAATAAATTATAACAACAACTTCTCCTTTGCTCTTTCAAAAGACAGTTTTGATAGTGATCACACTAAACTGTTTTGATATAATTGGTTGAACAAGTCTGAAAAAACTGCAGCAGAATGAAATGTTTAACATAAGATAAAAACAAATAAAAGATTAGTTGAAGTTGAAAGATGTTCATACCTGACCTTCTCTCTTTCAAAGGTATGTTCTATTCAGCAATCTTGTTGAATAAATAACACACAGTCAGTCATCAGTTAGGATTTGAAAGCAAACATTTGTTCATCATATGTTAATAATTATTCATTTTTAAAATTATGAATATCAGACAGAGGATAATCTTACCACAAGCAGGGGTGTCCAAGAGCCTTCAACCACACACTGCTCTGTCCTCTCGAACTGCTTATATCTAATCTGGCTTGCTTACGTAGTAAAGTTAAATATGGTACACATGCAGATATGGTCCGGGTAACATTCAAAGCAGACATCCTTTGAAACAGGTGTTGCTAGCGCATAAACGTCTTATAAATGTTCCACTTATGTTTTGGATTTTATTCTCTAGGACTAGTTCCAATTTCTGATCAAGATTTCTTTTTACTTTTTGGGTACTAATTTGTCTGTCATGATATGACGTATGATGCAAGTTTGATATCAACATAATAGAAAGGGGTAATGGGGTGCACAGATAGCAGTTCTATTTTTTCAATGCACAATAATTTTATACCAGAGTTATATGAGCATCAAATTACAGATAATGGCAAAGATATTTTAATCAAAACAGATGTCCACACATGCTGCGTAGCGGCTCACATTTCACTCACACATGCTCTTCATGAGTATGACCGCAACGCAATTAAACTTTACTGGCTTCAAGTCTATTTTCTGCCTTTCTACGATCGTAACTTCACTTTCACGTCAAAGTGGTTCTCTTTTGGTTGCAAGACAGCCTGAGTACAAGCTGTTGATTATAATTAATCACTATTTGCATTTGTGCATCGTTAAATTATCTGTAAATCAGACTTTTGATTTACAGATGCATTTGACAAAGACTGTTAACTTCTTCAAATGCTTCTGTCAAATATGTTTCTTTAAATATTTGTCCAAGAGTAATTATTCCTCTCCAACCAATCAAAGACATATTCCTCTGAAGTGCCAGTTAAGCAGGATGGTGAAGACACCCCATTAATTTATGATTCTCATACTTGACTTGATAATTCAGCAACAGTGTTGCTGCTTGATAGCTGCAGGGTAGTTCCACAGTGGTACACACAAGCTGTTGCTCATTTAGCCGGAACAGCCTCTTCACGTTTGCTGAAATTAACAGTTGGATTGATGTGCTCATGAGACGGGATAGCCTGACTTGTAAAGTAGATAAATAGATAAATAAATAGATGAAGTTATCTACAATTCCAAGCCTACTTTATTATAAAGATGAATACAATTTCTCATTCTCTCAGCCAGAATGGAGGTGACGTAAATAGAATAGAAACTCTTACATGTCCAAAGAAAAGAAAGAACTCCCATGATATTGTACTGTTCCACATAATGAAAAAGAATCCACACATGTAGCAGTGGATTAGGCCCATGACATTCAGTACTTTTCTTGAATGTTTTGGTATATTTAGACAGGTTTTTTTTCTGTGACTCAGGGTTGCCATTGGAATCCATTGCAGCTGCTATGAATCCAAGTCGACAACAGCTGTCATTGTCTTAGGCGAATGAGTGAGGGTTAAATGTTTCAACAGCACGTGTTGTTGTTCTCTAAACTGAGTAAGCCATAAATGACACTTTTGCCTTTTGATCAGGGCTTTAAAACAACTTACAGAGAGCTTTAGAAAAGCCATATGAAGAATGCAGATTTATATACGTAAACAATGGTTTGTTATGTGTAATTTTTCTTTATTATGAGTAATGTTATTCTCAGGGGAAAACAATATGAAGAAAAACTACATCTATGTAATGATGAGCAGAAAAGGATGCTGTTGCTGCTCTCTTATTTTGCCTCCTATACGCCTTCACCTTGATTTATGAGAGCCTTGAGGCCCAGTCCTGTTTTCCGTCAATCTGTGGTATAAAATCAATTTGCTAGTTTTAAGGGTTTAGGTGATGACATAGTTCGATGTGTTTTTTGTGTTGACTGTCAATGTAACTATTTGGTAGGTGACTTATCCTCTCATAATTAATTATTTAATTGTATTATTATTTATCCAAATCATGTAGTAAATCTTTACCTGGCAAATCTGAACACAATAATTTAATTGCTTCTTGTCACTCTATTACTTAGCCTCCTCAGGGCAGTGCTGCAGCTCCTCAGGAGCAACGTCCAGGCTCTACTTTATTGTCTCAAGTTATACTATTTAAAATAGAGAGCAAATTTAATTTGACTTATAAGTCATGGGCCTCTTGGCCCATTTTTCTATTTCAGACATCCCTTAGATCCTATATTTCTGCCACCTGTTGACTCTACTCATAGTGGGAGGTTTCTTATGTATGTAACACCCCTAAAATTCTTAGTCTAAGTAATTGATTTGTAATACACAGGGAAGTGTATAAGCAACACTATAGTTTGGTTTCACTTAAATTGTTGGTGTGTCGCTATATAACAGATTATAATAATGATGATGATAATAATAATAAGATGATTATGTTGTATTTGCTTCACTTCAGTTTTTTTGTTGACACACCAATTAATAATTACAAAAATGTTTTGCGAAAAAAAATTACATTCTTCACATGCTTACTGTATAACAGCACTATATATTTGGACGACTGTGGTCTGGTGCATTAATTAAAGTAAAAAGATAATTTCAACATGCACAAGCTTCATGGGTCTTCTACCACACTCACAAGCTGGAATTGGAATGCCTGCATTGAATGTGTGTTGCTTACAAAGCAGAAGTTAAATACGGGACACAAGCCAAATATGGTTAGGAGGACAGCAGATGCTTGCACCAGTTTGGCATTTGCTGCCACGACAAACATCCTATGTTGCAGGTTTCCATCAGCACATCTCAAATTTCTGATAATCCCTACTTAAAATAGGTAACTTTTATTTTAGTTCTTTTTTACAAACCGTTTATTCATTAATTTGGGAGAACTCTTAAAACATACCAGCTACAGTAAAAAAAACATATGTACAATCTAATCTTTATCTCAGATTGATTCATTTGTTTGATAAAAAAAAATAGTTAAAAGTTAAAGTTCAAAAATACAACAATTGCGATGTAGATAGTTCTGCTATAAATAAATAATTTATAATATATATCTTTAACTTGTGATAAGGTATAAGAGACATATCTGTGGTATTCACACTCATATGTCAAGCTATTAACACGTTAACTGACTCTGCAGATAGAGCTCCATTTTTGGCTCCATGCACATCACTGCACTTTGAATGTCAACCATTCTGGTTGTTGAGCAACATCATTTTTAAATGTCACAGGCAATAGTGTTGAGCCTGCAATATGAAAAACACTCAGAAAATGTCTACTTTAAACTATCACCCAACATAATGACATGATTTGCAATCCGAAAAAACTCTCTGTGAGAAAAGAACGATTCAAATTTAGACATGTTTAATTTACTTTTATATCAATAATCACTCATATCACACTTCTAAGCATGCAAGAGTTCTGTTTGAATATATGGTCAAATAGTGTGCATGAAGCCAATGTTTTTTTCTTCATGTCAAGATGCCTGAAAGCCAGCTGTTACAGAACAGCTGACATACTGTCATATTTGATTTCTCCTTTACCATGTGATACGGAAACACCAAGTTCATTCACATGCTTGGATTTATGGTGTGACTGATTTGGTTCAGTTCCCTGCACATAAAGATCAGACTTCTAGCAACCTTTCATGAGAAGCAAAGGCATGAAAGTATTACAGACAACAGTTTTAGAATAAAAGCTTAATCTTTATTGTTTCAACATGAATTATATCATATTATATGATTCAAGACAGTGAAACACAGTGTGTTTTACTCAGCTGCTTCTTTCCCCTGTAAAAAGCAGATAAATGATTTGTGTGAGTTTGATTTTTAGCTTTAGGTGACATTAACATTTTTTTATACTATTGGCTCATGTTTTGTAACAGGGTGAATATCATCCTGTTGAGAAACTGTTCTAACATACTAGCAGACACAAATCAAAGAATAATTGGAAATATTAAGTTATTTTTCACGAAACCAACATATATTTACCTTGCCAGAGTCACGGCTCTTTGCTCTCATTTTGTTGACCTGGGACTCGGCAATGTCAGCACGCTCTTCAGCCTCCTCCAGCTCATGTTGGACCTTCCTGCACTTGGACAGGTGCACATTGGCCTGCTCCTCCTGTAATACAAGAAAGAAACAGATGTTCAAAATGCCTGCTAGGTCTAGTATACATGACAAAAACTATGACATAGCATCAAGTTCTACTTCTTCAAATGAATGTTTTGTCCTTACCGCTTCCTCAGCCTGCCTCTTGTAGGCCTTCACCTTCAGCTGCAGCTTGTCAACCAGATCCTGCAGCCTGGTAACATTTTTCTTGTCCTCCTCAGTCTGCAGTAGAAAGTTAAAGATTGCCAAGGTTAAATGTGTTCATTGTAATTGTTTTGGATTGATTTGTAAAATCTTGATAGCCGTACCTGATAGGTGAGCTCCTTCACCCTCCTCTCATATTTGCGGACACCCTTAACAGCATCTGCTCCACGTCTCTGCTCACCCTCAACCTCTGTCTCCAGCTCACGCACCTTCACAAAACCAAACATGAATATGATATTAGGAATAAACATGTTTTCTTACATTAGTTTGACTGTGCAAATCTTGACAGAATCTTCTTACTCTAGACTCAAGTTTCTGGAGCTGCTTCTTGCCACCCTTCATTGCCAGGTTCTCTGCCTCATCCAGGCGATGCTGCAGATCCTTAACAGCAACCTCAAGGTTCTTCTTCATCCTCTCCAGGTGAGCGCTAGTGTCCTGCTCCTTCTTCAGCTCCTCAGCCATCATAGCAGCCTAGTGGAGACAGTATAAAATGTAAATTAGAAATGTATTGAGAAAGCACATTTTAGGTGGAAAAAAGAAGAACAAAGAAAATGTGTTCCTACATCAGTGATGGCCTTCTTGGCCTTCTCCTCTGCATTCCTTGCTTCCTGAACAGTGTCATCCACTTCACTCTGGATCTGGACCAGATCAGTCTCAAGCTTCTTCTTAGTGTTCATAAGGCTTGTGTTCTAAAAGGTAATAATATTAAGTACATGAAGTCATCACATGATTACTTTTCCCATGTTGTTTAAAAGCTGATTTAGATTTTGAATAATTGAAGAAATGATGTGAAATGTGTTTATTCACCTGAGAGTGCAGAAGTCCAACACGCTCACTGGCGTCCACCAGCTCCTGCTCGGCGATTTTGCGGCTTCTCTCCGTCTGTTCCAGAGCAGCTCTAAGTTCCTCAATTTCAGCCACCATGAGACCGTTTCTGCGCTCCACCATAGCGGCTTGTTCCTTGACGTCTTCCTGAGCTCTGACAGCATCATCAAGGTGCAGTTGGGCATCCTGGTGAAATAATATCAGCAAATATATTTACATGGATGCTAAAATGTAGTTACACTGACCATAGTCTGTGCAACGACTGCATGTCTTAGAATACCTTCAGCTGTGCCTGCACATTCCTCAGCTGCTTCTGGGACTCAGAAGCCTGGCGATTGGCGTGGCTCAACTGAATCTCCATCTCATTCAGGTCTCCCTCCATCTTCTTCTTGATTCTCAGGGCATCATTCCTGCTCCTGACTTCAGAATCCAGGGTGCCCTGCATGGAGTCAGTCACCCTCTGGCTGTTCCTCTTGATCTGCTCCATCTCTTCATCTTTCTCTGCCAGCTTCCTGTCCACCTCACCTTTAATCTGGTTGAGCTCCAGCTGGACACGCAGGATCTTGGACTCTTCATGTTCCAGAGTTCCCTAATTATAAAAATCAATAAAATATTAATCTCTGCCTTCAAATAATCGAGAATACATTCTTTTTTTTCTTTTTTCTTTCTTCACAAGATCTTCCCAGAAGAAATATACCTCAGCCTCCTCAAGAGCTGTCTGGATCTCAGACTTCTCTGTCTCCACCTGCTTCTTGGCCTTCTCCAGCTCATGGATGCTCTTACCAGTCTCACCAATCTGTTCAGTCAGATCTGAGATCTCCTCTGCAGAGAGATGCATGTGTTTTTATAATGTTAGGCCTCAAAATGTTGAATATCAATACTTCTGTCGAACACAAACATGTGTTGAATGCATTATAATTTATATCATGTGGTTGAACTCACGCTGCAGGTTCTTGTTTTCACGCTTCATGGTCTCCAGCTGATCCAGAGCTTCTTCATAAGAGTTCTTCATCTTGAACAGCTCAGTGCCAAGAGAGCGAGCCTCTTTCTGAGCTCCCTCAAGCTCTGCCTGACCCTCCTCATACTTCTGTTTCCACTCTGCCAACACCTGAATAGCACAATGAATGCAGATCAGTTTATGCAGCAATATAAAGATAAATAAACATGTAAACCATTGTTTGTGTTCAGCCACATCGCTTAATGTAAATGTTGCTACCTTGTCAAAGTTCCTCTGCTTCTTGTCCAGGTTAGCAGCCAGTCCATTGGCCCTCTCTACATCAATCATGAGGTCCTCCACCTCACTCTGAAGCCTCTGTTTGGTTTTCTCAAGAGAAGCACACTTGGAATTCACTGCCTCAATCTGCTCCTCAGCCTCCTGGAGACGCTGGGCCAGCTTCTTCCTGTTTGAAATAGATATGGACGTCTCTCAATGAAACGCTTTATACCAAATTATTTTACAGGTGTGTGTTGTTTTTTTTAAATTATTACACGTGTCCAGAAGCTTCATGAATATATGAAATTAGTGCAGCCATTTTAAATATATTAATGGTTTGTTTGTTACTCACTTGGCTTCCTCAAGCTCCTCAGTGCGCTGGATAGCATCAGTTTCATACTTAGTTCTCCACTGAGCTACCTCACTGTTGGCCTTGGACATTCCACGCTGCAGCTCAGCCTTGGCCTCCTGCTCCTCCTCAAACTGCTCCCTCAGCAGGTCACAGTCATGGCGGGCTGATTGCAGTCCATGGGCAAGAGCATTCTTGGCCTGGTGTAAGACACAATATTCAGTGTGCAAAGTGTCTAAATAACACGCATGAAGTTTATCACACTCGATGATTTCTTACCTTAACCTCCTCTTCAGTCTGTCTCTTCAGCTCCTCAATCTGCTGTGTGAAGGCCTGTTTTCCTCTGGTCAGCTGGGAGACAAGAGCTTCTTTCTCTTCAATTTGACGGCTGAACTCACCTGTGTAAAAGATGTCATGATATGTGAGTTCATGTCATGTTTCTCATAATACACAACAGATCATTCTTGGACAACTTGTAAATACCATTTTCTGTCAGGAGACGTGCTTTCTGTGCACCCGTGTCATTGATTTGACGGACATTTTCATCATTCTTGGTCTTCAGTTCACTCAGTTGGTCCTCAAGAGTACGGCACATCTTTTCAAGGTTTCCCTGGTGAAGAGAATGGAGATCATCAACATCAGCAATCAGATTCATATCATTATTTACCTTATTTATTATACTGATTATACTTTTTAAATGCCATTAATGTATTGTGTACCTTTGCTTTAGCAACAGCCTCCATGTTACTGGAGAGGTCATCAATCTCCATCTTGTATTCACTCTTCTCCTTCTCCAGCTTCTGCTTGACACGCTGGAGGTTGTCGATCTGCTCTCCCAGCTCAGCAACGCTGTCAGCCTGCTTCTTGCGCAGAGCAGCAGCAGTGGCTTCATGCTGCAGAGTGGACTCCTCAAGGTCACGACGGAGCTTCTGGAACTCAGCCTCACGCTTCTTGTTCATCTCAATCTGAGCGGCAGTGGCACCACCGGCCTCCTCTAGCCTCTCACTGATCTCCTCAAGTTCCCTGGAGAGGTCAGCTCTCTGCTTCTCAACCTTGGCACGAGCAGCGCGCTCAGCCTCAATCTCTTCCTCCAGTTCCTCAATACGAGCCTATTGAATGTAAGTTTTGTTTTTCTTTTAGTAAACTTTCAAGTTTAATAAAATAAAAATGGGAATGTATGCAGTCTTCTTTCATGTAACAAAATGTGTCACCTGAAGCTCCTTGATCTTCTTCTGAAGCTGAGCACCCATTGACTGCTCATCCTCAATCTTGCTAAGGAGCTGACTGACTTCAAAGTCCTTCCTGTTAAATAATAAATAAAGCACATAGTATGAATTCATACCGTTGACCATTACTTTAAAAAGAGTGTTTGTTTTACAAATTCAAAAGCATTGTTACTTTTTCAGTTTCTCGTCAGACTGCTGCTTGTCGTTCTCAAGATCCATGATGGATTCCTGGGCCAGTTTCAGATCACCCTCCAGCTTCCTCTTGGTTCTCTCAAGGTCCATACGCAGCTTCTTCTCTTGCTCCAGAGAACCCTCAAGCTAAACAGTAACATGAGTTTTAAATCATCAAGTTCAATTCAGATCTTGAATTAGCAATCCAAGTGAGTTTGTAAACTTACATCATCCACTTGCTGCTCAAGCTTGGTCTTGGCCTTGGTCAGAGTGTTGACTTTGTCTTCCTCAGCCTGCAGGTCATCAAGAGTCTGCTGATGAGCCTCCTGAAGGGCTTTCTTTTCCTTGGTCAGCTTAGCAATGCTCTCATCCTGAGAGGCCATCTCCTCAGTCAGGTTCTTCACCTAAATTTGCAAGAAATATGTTGTCATTACATGGTACGCCTTAAATGTTCTGTGATATGCTAATTTACTTGATGTTTACCAACCTTGTTCTCAGTGGCATGTTTCTCCTTCTCCACTTTGGCCAAGGTAAGCTCCAGGTCATCAATATCCTTCTTGAGCTCAGAGCATTCATCCTCCAGCTTTCTTTTCTTGGCAGTGAGCTCAGCATTGATTTCCTCTTCATCTTCCAGTCTCTCAGTTGTCTCTTTGAGTTTGGCCTCCAGCTGGATCTTGCTCTTGATAAGTCCCTCACATCTCTCCTCAGCATCTGTCAGATTCTCTGATTCCTAGTTTGTATTATGAAAATAGACGTTAGCACTCAACACTGAAACCATGGAAAAGCACAAATCTCTGTTGATGGGTACTTACAGATGCCACTTGCAGCGTCAGGTCATTCTTCTCTTGCAGCAGGGAAACCATCTTCTGCTCCAGTTCCTTCTTCTTGGCCAGGGCAGTAGCCAAGTCTGTCTGCATCTTCTCATAGTTCTCCTTCATCTGTGCCAGCTCCTTCTCAGTTTCAGCACTCTTCAGCAGAGGCTTGATCTTGTAATACACCTTCATCCATGGCCAGTGTTTCACATTCATGAATGAGCGGACGTTGTACTGGATGGTGTAGATGGCGTCCCTGTTGACAAGAAGTTGCTATTACAGACAAAGTACATTTTCATTATTCATGTCCTCAATGTGCACTCAAAATAAGCTGCATTAACATGCCTCTGCGCGGTCATCTTGACAAACTCCTTTCTCATGAGGTAACCGCGGCAGATTGCCTGAATCATGCCGACTAAAGATGCCAACTTGTCATCTCTCATCTCCTCAAGGGTACCCAGCAGACCGGCCTTGAAGAACACCTGAACAACAAAATCAAGAATTTATATCTGCACAATTTATACCAAACATTAAACTAGAAAGGACTGAGTGAGCGTATACCCCATGCAATCACCTGCCTCATTTTTATAACGGTGTTTTAATTTATTTTTCTTTCACACAAATCTGTTTCAAAATGCTGGTAACATTGGAAGACAACTATGCTATATCGCTGCAGCTTTGCAGAGTCATCCATATCATGAATGTATTTAGTGAAAATCTGACAAAATTCTTTAGGTGCAGTAAGGGTATTGTCTCCGAAACCCAGAATAGGTGAGCAATGATAAAACTCAAGAATATGAAGCAAGAGCAGAAGAAATTTTGCGTCTCTTGTTATAAAAACAACAATGCTAAATGTAATGTATATCCATGGCTTCACGCTGGCACTATTTCTTTGGATGCCTTACTTGCTCTTCGGACCATGGTGTTATTTCCCTTCATAATTATTTTTATGAAAACAGTCAAGGTGGTTACCTTAGTGTGTCCAAATCTGTACTGGTCATGATCAACATCAATTGATCCAAGCAGCTTCTCTGAAGCCTTCTTGTTATCAATGAACTGGCCCTCAGGGATGACACTGGCATTCAGCACCTTGTACCTTTTAATGAGAGGTCAGTGGTTAGTATGGAAAAAACAAAATAGCAGTTGGTATTAACATCCTTTTAAAATATCAATTGATACCTCTGCTTGAAGTCAGCATAGAGGATTCTGCTGGGGAAACCTTTCCTGCAGATTCTGATACCCTCCAGCACACCGTTACACCTGAGCTGGTGGATGACCAGGAAGTTCTCCATCAGACCTTTTAGATTAAAAATACATTTCTCAATTAGTTCTTTGAATCAATAGTGGCTTTGTTAAAGCAGCACAACATGAAGTAAACATTACCGGTAATACACCACCCCGCACAGAATTTTTTGAGATTATGTTGTCTGTGTACCTGGAGTCTTTGACTCATTGGGAATGAGGCAACGCACAAAGTGAGGATGGGTGCTCCTCAAGTTAGTCATCAGCTTGCCCAAGTTCTCCTGTAGATCCAAAATGATTATACTTGTCATGAAATGTCACAATTGTAAGGTTGAGTATACACAGATATGAATTTATACCCAAGTTTGAAATGTAAAACCTTACCCTGAACTGTGAAGACACAGTCTGCATGGAACCACCCTTCTTCTTTCCTCCTTTCTTGGCACCACCAGTCTCTGTTGACAATTTTATGTAGATATGTTTTGTTTGAAAGAGACATAAACTTTACATGAAAACATGCTTTAAAAATATGTTCAAGTATAGTGTAGTTAGGATCATACCCTCAACAACAGGTGGGTACAAATGAACCAGCAGCTTAACTGGGGACTTCTGGTAGAGCTGAATAACAGACTCATTCAGTGGGTCCTTGTTCTTGTCCAGCCAGCCAGTGATGTTGTAGTCCACGGTACCAGCATAATGCACCAGCGAGAAGTGGGCTTCAGCCTTGCCCTTGGCTGGCTTTGGCTTCTCAAAAGCTCTGTTTTTGCCAAGATGCTGGTCATACAGCTTGTTCTTGAAGGATGTGTCTGTGGCTTTGGGGAACATGCACTCCTCTTCAAGGATGGAGAAGATACCCATGGGCTTTAAAAAGTGGGAAGAAATATGTCATTAAGTCATATATTAAGTCAAATTAAGAACAATTTCAACCACAAAATGTTTAAATGATTACCTTTTCAATCAGTTCAATGCAAGCAGCCAAGTCCATGCCAAAGTCAATGAACTCCCAGATAATACCCTCCTTCTTGTACTCCTCTTGCTCCAGGACAAACATGTGGTGGTTGAAGAACTGCTGCAGCTTCTCATTGGTGAAGTTGATGCACAGCTGCTCCATGCTGTTGTACTGTAAGGGTACAAAGATTCAGCATAACACCTTGCAGGCAATAAGAATGGTTTTGTCATTAAAATCATTGGCTGTTGAATTGTTGGAAATTACGCTTACATCAAAGATTTCAAAGCCAGCAATATCCAGGACACCAATGAAGTACTGTCTTGACTGTTTAGTGTCCAACATCTGGTTGATACGGATGACCATCCACAAGAACATCCTCTCATAGATAGACTTGGCCAGAGCAGGCACTGAGTTGTTCACCTGAATAAATACAATGAATATGAATCAATTCAAGTCAGTCAGCTGTTTTTTAAAATGATGGATTACTGGTATTTTGAATTTCTTCTTAATGTAAATGAGGTAAAAGAATCAAACCATAAAATTCTAATTAATCATTATTATTAATTACTCTTCTCTGAGCCATTTGTTAACATACAAGGAACTAATCAAAACTAGAGTTAACTTGCAAAGTGCATCTAATGCCATGTCCCGACAGTGGACTAATATAAATGCAAAACAAAAAAATCACACCAGTGTATCTGAATTACCTGAGGTACAGTCTGTCCCTTGGTGACAAACTCATTTCCGACCTTTACTCTGGGATAGCACAGAGCCTTCAGCATGTCAGCAGAGTTCAGACCCAGCAAGTAAGCAACCTTGTCAGCATCTGAAAACAGTTCAGGGATTTATTGTCATTTCATTTAGTATGTGGCTGTGATTTTCCATTATAATCTAACAGAAACTAGTCTGATTAAGATTTTTTCTGCTGTTGTTCCTAAGCTTTTCACTTTGAGTTGACAGTTAATACTCACCCTCTGTACCATCAGGCTCAGCCTGCTCCTCACGCTGCTTCTGCTTGAACTTCATGTTACCATGGTGGAGCACAGCGCCAGTCATCTTGTAGATGCTCATCTTCTCTTCAGCAGTGAAGCCCAGGATATCAATAGCATTCTGTTTTCAAAAGAGGTTTCCACACAAAACATTATCACTCTTGAAAATACTTTGAGAAGAGCAGTTTTGATATTGCATTTAATAAACAAACTCTTGAAGTATTTTAAAGTGATCACTCACATCAGTGGCTTCAAGCTCCACTTTGTCATCAATGCTGGCCACAGTAATCTGACCCTGGCTGCACATGGGGAAGTCGTAGGGGTTGGTTGTAATGAGTGACACCTCTGCAGATCAGAAAGAGGTAACAAGCCCATTAGAATTTTCCAAATGAAAACTGTAAGTAGGTTTAAGATTGTACACCACAACTGTTTACCGATCAACTCTGGTTTGTGGTTGGTCATCATCTGGTAGAAGATGTGGTAGCCTCTTTCATCGGGAAGCTGGAATGACACTCTAGACTTCTCCAGCAGATCTATAAAAGATGTTCATAAATTAAAGCCTGGCTAAAAGTCTATCCTAATCATGAGTATGTGCTTTGAGAATTGTCACTCACATGTCTCAATATCAGCACTAGCCAGTTTGCCAGTTGTGCCGAAATGGATCCTGATGAATTTACCCTATTTTGAACAAAGACATCTTTAACATCCCTCCACATGTTTAACAATTCCTTTTTCATGTGTAGAAATCCCTCCATACTTACGAAACGAGAGGAGTTGTCATTCCTCACAGTTTTGGCATTACCATAGGCCTCCAGCAGAGGATTGGCTGCAATAATCTGATCCTCCAGGGAGCCCTATAATCAAGGTTTAGAATCGATATCAGAAAATGATCTGAAAAATAGTCAGTTTTAAAGGAACACTGATTTGTAATCTTCATGCAGTAACATACTCCCATCTTGGATTCCTTCTTTTTCTCTCCTCCTCCAACTGAGATTGTTGCAAAGTACTGGATGACACGCTTGGTGTTCACAGTCTTTCCAGCACCAGATTCTCCACTAGGTATAGAGACAGACTTATTATAATTTGATCAAGATATTTGATTATCTTTAACAAAGTCATCAAATGTGTAACTTACGTGATCAAGACAGACTGGTTCTCCCTATCTGTTAAATGAAAAAGAAAGGATTTAAGTAGGTTTTCCTGCAACAGAAACCTCGTATACTGATGACTGCTACTCTGTTATATTTTTGACTTACCAGTAAGCATGTTCTGATAAGCATTGTCAGAGACAGAGAAGATGTGGGGTGGAGCCTCCATACGCTTCTTGCCTCTGTAGGCACTTACAACTTCAGAATCGTACACTGGGAGCCACTTGTAGGGGTTCACAGTGGCGCAGAACAGCCCAGAGTAGGTCTAAAAGTGATCATAGAGGATCAACAGTTAACTGTATTAATACTACAGGTATTTAGCCTTTTTTCAATATTTCTCTTTTTGCATTAGGCAGATTGTCTTACGTAGATCATCCATGCTGCATAACGCTCTTTGAGGTTATACAACACAGAGGCTTCATTGAGATGGGTCATCATGGCCATGTCCTCAATTTTGTCGTACTTGGGAGGGTTCATTGGAGTGACGTCATCTTCTTTAACTGTCCTCTCCTGCAACAGGACATAAGTCACAATGAGAACTGATCATATTTAATCTTAGTTGACACTGAATTCACAATACGAACCTCCTCAGTGTCCAGGATTTTGACGGTGACTTTGCCACCATCTTTCTTGAGGATTGCTCCCTTCACGTACAGCTCCTTAGTATCAGCAACGTAGCAGGCAGCTTTGGCATCAAAAGGTTTGTTTTGAGCCTCAATTCTCTCCTTCTCTGGCTTACGCAGGTAGATGGCTGCTTTGCCATAAATGGCCATCTCAGCGTCCGTACTCATGGTTGCGGCTTATGTCTGTTACACAATGACATAGAACTGCCATCTTAGTCCAATGTTTTGAATTCATGAAATTAAACAGCACTTGAAATTGACATCTTTCCGAATAGTAAACAGAGATAGTCAAAGCCGTTCAGACTGACAAACTGATTGTTGTTACATTTAAACTAGCTGTTATACGAATAGGGTGCACAACACATGAACATATTTTAAACATCCATCGATGTGTTAACTAAGCATGCTCATCCTTTTCAGGGGCTTGGGGGTTGGATCTGATCCCAGCTGACATTGAGCAGGAGGCAGGGCATATCCAGCACACAGGGCTCTCACACAGGTCTGTCACGTAGATACAGACAACCATTTGTGAGCATGACAGTGAATTCACATTCACATCTATGGGGCATTTAGAGTTGTCCTTAAGTTCAAGCACAGGGAGAACATGTAAACTCCACCCAGCAAAACTCTAGCTGGCACCGCAGGCTTGAACCCAGAATCTTCATGCTGTGAGGCCAACCAGTGCATCACTGTGCTGCCCTCTCATTAAACATACAAATACGTATGACTGGTAAAAGTTGTACCTACCTTGCCCTTCCCCTTGAGTAAAGAAGGTTATATTCCAGAATCCTGTTGAAAACATTGTTTTCATCAGTGCAGGTAACAACAAGACCTTAATTAAAAAAAACGTAAAAATATGCCTACCAATATTGTGTTGTAAAAGGACAAGGAAAACGTGCATTTATGTTGCGTGAGAGAATTTCATGGAGTGCACTGAATAACAACACATTTATATTTTGATGAGACTATATTTTGTAAACCAATAACTGAAATTAGGGAAAAGTGAAATTGCAGGTTTATCAGCAGATAACCTCACCACAAGCAGGAACTTCACTGGTCTTCTGCCACACACTCTGAAGCTCTTCTTGGTCTCCTTATATTCAGTCTGGTTTGCTTACAAAGCAAAGCTTAAAGCAGGCTAACGTGCCAAATAAGGTCAGAAGGACAGCTGTGTCTTAAAGCATTTGAAGTATTTCGCTGGCACTTTATCTGGGAGAATCCCTAACTGAAGTATATATATTATTGTTGTCTTTTAAAACACTGAATATATGTATATCTATCTAAATAAGCAGGAGATGAATATGTGATTCAAATGTTTACATCCAACACTAAGCTGTGTTATTATCACTCTCATCTTAAGGCATTAACACTTTTAAGATTCATTCCATGGGTGTGCTACATTGTAGATCACTATTGACATTTTCAAAGTCAGTGAAGTTTTCCTCCAAATTATCAAAGGAGTAATAGGAGTAAATTGTGGGATACAGATGTATATGTATATGTATGTGATTTCCCATTTTTTTAAAATTTGATAGCTGGCATGTCTGTCAGCTATTGAATTAATTATCGGTTGACAGCTTTTGAAAAACTTTGAAAACCTGCTTCTGTCAAGGCAATTTTGTTTTTATACAGATTAGGGTCAAAGCAGTTTTGGTACATCACATGACGATGATGATTTTCCAAGCTCAACTGAAATTGCAAGAGTTAAGAAGAAAACCCCACACTCACATTTGAATAGTTGGGAGCATAGCAGGCAACAGTTTTTTTTACTTGATGATCATAATAATAATCAGATAATCTGAATAAAATTTTCGCCATGAACACTGAATTATTATGGGGATGATGATGGTGTATTTATTATACAGTCTTTAAAATAATTAAACAAACAAAAATGTGATTCAATGCAACTATCTTTCATTTAATTCTAATACATTTTATATTACAGGACTCCCACTGGTAACATCCTCAAGGACATGCAGTCTACATACTAGGATGACTTAGAGTGATTAGGGTGAGCCAGTTGTCTGTTAACTGGGGGTGCAAGGAGGAACATATGCTTATAAATGTCTCTGTGACCTGAGTGTGTTAAGTGATCTCTGTATTACTCCATCATGTAATTTGAGTAGTTTAAAAGATTGCAGTGTGTAGGTGAACGAAGGGGGCATATTATTAAAGAGTGGGGACACAGTTTGTCTTGCATTGGTTTACTCTATCTGACTAATTGAAAAGTATGTTCTCACCAAAACTGAATACTGCTTTAAACTGTAGGAGGCATGCTGTAAGTGTTATCAATATTTATTCCAACACTATTTGTACTCTGCACCTAGCTTGCACTTGCCTGACTTATATAGAGATATTGAAGGTTGTTGTTCATTGATGTATTTTATATTTTGTTATACTTATCTTGCATGTACATTTAAATCAAATGTTAATTGTACCTTTTTCTGTTCAGCTTTGTTGTAGTTTTTGCTGAATGTTTATTTATTACTGCCTAAAAAAAATTCTGGGAACTGTGTGTAACTTTAAGAGCAATGAAAAACTTAAGTCAAATTCCTTGAATGTGCACATGCATATACTTGGCCGATGAAGTTGGTTCTTATTCTGAGGAAAAGGTTTCTACAACTTTTCCTTACCTGTGTTTGAATATAAATGACCATTGTAAGTAGACTAATACTACACTGTGAAATCTGAAAAAGTGATCTTACTTTCAAAACACTTTATTTGTCCCCGGGGGCAATTAAAGGCATGTGGAGTAGTTGAACACAGACACAAACAGTTCAGCAAGTTAAGTAAACAGTCAGTACGAAGTTCAGCAAGTCAGCAAGTTAGGTACACAACTCTGTAAGTAAAGTACAGAGTACTGCAGACAGCCACTGGAGGGCTGACTTCTATAAGAAACTTAGATGTCTATGAGCTGTGATTTGTGAACCATACATCACCATATGGCACAGGCTAGAAATGCTCACCCTTTCATTTAGCTTAATGATCAATATGTGTTATTCAGAATATTGAGTGAAACATATGTCTGATAAATAAATGTGTCTTGTCAAGTTCTGTTTAGGATGATTTGATGTTCAGGGTGACAGTTCACCCACCCTTGCAGTCAGAGTGAGCATGCAAGTGATTGATGGCTTTCAGCAGAGCCCCCCTCCTCCAGAGTTTACCTCATTTGGTCTGATGCTATAGTCATACTATCTGTTACTTTTTAAATAAAAAGATCAGAGGTACTATTTGTATGGCTCACAGTCTGACATGTTCTCCTATTTATTTATGCTAACCAAACATGATGATGACTTAGCTGAATTCAAACCACAAGTTTCATTTTTAAAGCCACGTCTTGATTGAGAATCTGAATCATCAGTCTTATGAATTTGGTTTGAGTCCCTAAATGAATCTAACAAATTCCCATCCTCCAGCACGGTCCCACTAGGAGGATGGGCGTCGTCTGCTCATTTTGTAAATCAATCAACAGTCTTTTTACAAAGAGTGTAAGTCTAGGAATCATTCAGTCTTGTTGTCTTGTTTTTATTACATGTTTCTTTAAAAGGTCACTTTACATGTGTTGTGTCGCACTGATCTAATTACACCAGCTCAATGTAATGAGATAGGTGTCAGGAGTACTTCGAATCAAGAGACACACTGGGAGGTCGGAGGTCAGGAGGGATAGTGTTATTGGGGGGGTGGGAGTTTCGAGGCAAGGAGCAGTTGTTGAAGCTATATGTAAAAAGACAGTCAGCTGATGAGTTACCAAACTGAGAGCATGGTACAGAAAAGCTTTTACCACTCATGGTAGAATCTATTTGCGTCTGGAAAAATAAACAAGGATAAAAGAGACTGCAGCTCACCACAGGTAGAAGGGGGAAGAGCAGACAGAATGGGCATCTTGCTTGTTCATACAATTCATTTTTTAGCCTTGTGGCGATGCATTATTGGAGCACATCAGCAGGTGTGAACACAGATCAGGGGTGCTTCATACATACATTTAAATACATGATATTGAAATTACATCACCACTTCTTTTTCTCAATTATGGCAAAAGAACTGGTTATAATAATAACTTGGCATCTCCTCTAAGAAAGCCCGACTGTTTAAAATCAGATTATTGATGCAAATTTTTATTTATATTTGAAAAATCCTAAGGAGACTGGGGCTCTTCAGTTAAACAGTACAAGACACATGGCCGACTTCCAGTCAGTGCCTGTGCCTCTCTCTGAAAGATTTGCATCCATACGTAGTAAGACCGGCTTTTTTGCAACCTTGCTGTACTGAAAGGATTTAATAATACACATACATTTACAGTACTGTGCAATTTTGAGGTGCTTGTACTTTACTGGAGAACTCTTTACTCACTACTACCATTAATGTATATAACTTCAACTAGTAGTTGCTTTGCAGATTGCGTGCTGCATCAAAGTGAAAACATTTTTAATTAATTGATTTTATTGGCAATCTGATCTAAAAAAAACACACACAAATTCCAAATCTGATCAAATTCTGATATAGTATGAAGTACAGACATGTGAATATTGTACAGTGCTTTTCATACTTGATTACATTTAATATCAGATACTTTAAGACTTTTACTCAGGTACTATATGTGTGGTTGACTTTCACATTTCCCAAAGTAATATTTTAACCCGAAATCTTTACTGTTTCTCGAGTGTGGCTTTCGGGTACCATTTACAACATTACATCAAATTAGCCCTTAATCAGATTGAGTAAATCAGTCAGCAAGCCGCAGTACTCTGTTACATCAGGCAGTCACCTGCTCTCTAACGAACATTTAACCTTATGAATCGTTGTCAGAGCTGCCAAGCCTCACGCTTTGAGTGTGACAGTCAGGCAATTTGACCCATTCTCACGCCACACGCCACACTTGACATTTCTCACGCTTATATTTCCCCATTCAATACTCTATATTTATTTTTTCATGATAATAAACTTTAGTCCTCGCGGCTTGCCGTAGTTCGAGTAACCCTGATTGACTGACCGAGATAACCAATCCCAGACCGATCCATCAGTCCTTTGTGCCTAAATTTAACCAACCACGGAAGGCACCACGCAATATAAACCAATCAGAAGCAACGTAAGGCGGGTCTTGGCGTATCTAACTATCTTTCACACACAACAGCGCCGATATTTAAAACCCACTCGACATTCTCCTGGGGGTATTCCAGAAAGCGGGTTTTGTGAAAACTCTGAGTTTGTTAACCCTGAGATAAGAGAAACTCTGAGTTTTCAGTTCCAGAAAGAGAGGTAACTTAAACTCTGGGTCTGTTACTGCGGTAACTTACACTGTGAACCTCACCTGCTCGCTGGCAGGTTTACCTGAAGTAACCCTGAGTCTGACGGAGCTGTCTGACAGCGGCTGTCCTTTCCTTTTCAGACCGATCATGTTGAAGCAGAAATCATTCACATAGTTTTACACCAGGGGGAGAATTTAGATTCATTTAGATGAGCTCTCACTCCCTGACAAGGACTAAACCGAACAGTAGACGCTTCTCATCAGTCCGTCATTTATATTCTCCGGCTGCACAGCGAATATCGGGCTACACGTCATCGCTGACGTGTTTCTAGTTTGCTGTCGCATTGTGTATAAGATTAAATGACTTCTAGTTGAATCTGTAGACAGTAAGTGTGTGTCTGCCTCTAATGTTGGGTCCTGGGGGTGAGTGACGCCCTCAGCCTCTGGTCACCAAGCGACCTGACTCAGGACCAGCTGCTCTGTGACCTGACTCAGGACCAGCTCCTCTGGTCACCCAGCGACCTGACTCAGACCAGCTCCTCCTCCATGTTCAGCAGGATGTTAGGACACAGATGTGTGTTAAATAGCATCTGTTGGTGGTAAAAGCTACAACAAGTTAAAATATTCACTGAATAAACTTTTACTTTGTTTAATATGTGAAATAAAACCAAAGTGAGGAGCCATCGTGAGACTGTTTTTATATTTCATTTTCAGCTGATTTAAATAAAATGAAACAGCCTAAAATAAAATAAAATAAAACACTGAACAACATTCACCCACTTCCTCAAAGGCTAATATAAAAGAAAGTGATATTAAAGACGACCGCATCTAAAACTCTGTCAGTGATTTTTATTACGGCCGCAGCTGTGTTACTGTTTTTTTTTCCCCCAGAAAATGTCTGCTTCCTGTTTTCTCCCCTGTTGCCATGGTGAATCACTGTATTGGAGCTCCATTGATAATGGCTTTCTACTAGTCGTCAGAGCTCAACTCAGAGTTAACATGCTCAGAGTCGACTTAACTAACTCAGATCAGCTGTTCTGGAACTGAAAACTCAGAGTTTCACTTCACAGGGTAAGTCAAGTCAGGGTTCAGGGTTAGGCTCAGATTTTGTTGAACCTCCTTTCTGGAATAGCCCTCTGCTTGCTAGAAGATAGACGGGAGGTAACTACCCAATTTTGTTCACTGTTGATTCGCTGTTTCTCCTTGAGTTTCCTAGTTAATATGTACTGTTTTAAGGCTGCTATAAGTCTATCATTGTCCTGTATTTGTTGCAGAGCTGTGTAACATTTGTTTGCCTCTTCTCATGGCCAGTTCACACTTGAAAAAGAGACTCTAACATTAGTCTCAATGTGTGTGTGTGTGTGTGTGTGTGTGTGTGTGTGTGTGTGTGTGTGTCAGAGTTACAGACTTGTAAATATCAATTTAGACCCCCCTAAAGCAGTGTTTCTCAAAATTCTAAATTTCAAGGTCTATCCTTAACTCTAACAATGTACAAATGGAACCAAGACCCCTCCATTTGGTTCCATTTGTACACTGTCAGAGTTACAGACCTTGTAAGCGTCAATTTAGACCCCCCTAAAGGAACCCACAGAGTCCCTGGAATCCACTTTGAGAACAACTGTAAAACAGTATTCAATCAAACAGTGACATATAGCTATCTTTTGAAAGATGCTAGGTAAGAAGAAGAGACCCCAGAAGAAAATTTTACTGCTCAAAGCTTGCTCCTTTACCGTAAAGCCGTAAAGGAGCTCAATGCAAGTTCTCATTTCAGTCTCGTTGTCATCTTTTTTGGTCTCAAACATTTCTCATTTGTTTCTCCTAAAATTCCTTAGGAGCAATAGGTGAGACTTGAGACTTTACCACTTAAATCTTGCTCCTTTCTGCACCTGTTTCTCAGGAGAAACTATTGAGAAACGGGAGAAATCAGCCACAGCCTCACTTTGGTCTCACATAGATCTCATAGTTGTCTAGGAGAAATGAATGAGACACTACTGTTATCTCTTTTCCAATTTTCATTTCCTCTGGGACAGCAGAGAGATCTGCTGTCATTCTGGGTTGAAATGAAATATTGACAAATACATGTATTTTGTCAAAATTCTTGTTACAATTTTCATTTCTAATTTCTAGTTAATTAAGACTAGCATTAGGAGGCCACAGTGCAGGGAGAGCCACTGGCATGGAGGTGAGGACATCAGTCTTAAGGTACAAATCGACGTTAAAACAGGCCAAATCGATGTTAAAAAAGGTCAAATTTTTTTCGAAACGCATCTTGCCTCCAGGGTCTCACTCTTGTCATTTTCTGAAACTTGGCAGCCCTGCGTTGTATTGTCTGAGCGAGGTTCATCTGCTGCCCGCCCCTCTGTGCGGGAGGAGCGGGACTGCTCTGCTGCACCCTGTGCTTGCGTCATGTAATAATACTGGACCTCATCCTTCTCGCCCCTGCTTTCAGAGCTTGAGCGCAACGTTTGTGAAATCTCGTAACAAAACGTCCCTTCCGCCACAATGAATAAAAGCGGTGGTTTACAGACTGTACAGCTATCTAACCTTCCTGCCCGTGTCCGCGCGCACCGAGTTGGTATTGCTGCGCAGAAAACGAAACCAAAACTATATTCCCCCATGTATCCCTGCCTTTGGTTTCGTTTTAAGATAATAGGCACCTTGGCTGCAGACGGATGCAGTCTACGACAACAGTTGTTGGTAAGTGCTCTTTTTATTCAGTAGCATTAGCTAACTTTTAAAACGACGATGAAGCGATTCAGTTAGTGAACACACGAGAGCCGCACGTGTTTGAGTCAGCACAAAGCAATGCTCGTTACCTTACATGACCTCGAGGCTCTGAATGAGGGCAGAGCAGGCTGTAGGATATGGGAGAGGACAAAAAAGACACGTTCTATGTATTTTCATTGACAATATATTTACACTGACGGCGCTAGACGCGTAAAGTCGGTCCAAAAATAAAGAAATAAAAGCCCTACCATGCGCACTAGCTAGCTGTGTTAAAAATAAAATGCATTAAAAAGTGCTGCGTTGACGCGCGTCTGTTATCTTCTCATTATCTGATGTCGCAGTCTGAGAAATGAACGTCGATGTAAACACTACTTGTCTTTTTAATGCTCCACAGAATCTGTCGAAACTAGAACGTAATCAACTAAATCCTCCAAGACTTTAGTTCTAAAACAAAACCCTAAGCTACTGTGGATTAAAGTTGATGAGAGACTGTTTACAGTCCTGAGGGAGCCGACCAGAGCACGAGGTTGAAATACAAGTTTTGGTGTATATATGAGAGCGATAAATGTCCATTAACTAGTTGAAGACAGCCACGAGGTTCTGTCAAGAGATAAGCAACTTTGAATTAAAGATACAGTATGTAAGAATTAACCACCTGTTGAATTCAAAACAAATACGGAGCAGCGAAATACTAGATCAACCACTAACTGCTTCTAACTGCTGCTGCCAGTAGCTGGTTGGCTCAGTTTGCTGTGCAGCTAGCAGCCTATAGACGGGGAGTGTGGGGAAGCAGGGCAGTGTTGGTCTAAAGCACAGGAGCTTTACAGCAGGGCAGGCTGGTGCTTGTTGGTTAGCATGCAAAACATCAGAACAGTTAATCACATTCTGTTGATAATTTTAGTTATTGTTTTAATGCTTGTAACTTACATATTACACGTCAAACAAAAGAGGTGCAGTGTCTCACACCTGCATATAAAATGGACTCACCTACTCCACTTTTCAGTGTGACTTTCTGTGTGCACAATGATGATGATGATTTAAAATGAAACTCTAGCCAAAAAGCAACCAAGGCTTTATTTGTGATTGAATATGAGTCAAACCTTCGTGTAAATGCATAATAAGGACAAAAGTGGCACTTTTAAGATTTACAGTAGTTTCGTTTTCGGGGAAGCTAGTTTTCGATGGAGAGCAGGGGCACTCTTAGGCTAGCATCAAAATCGCTATTTTTAAAACACTAAAAAGGCTCGACACAACATGAAACTTTGCTTGTAGTATCACCAGGGTCTCTACACATGAACACGAGCATTGAGAACATTGTTTGTGTACGCAGAGTTGACTAAAAAGAAGGTTTTTGAACTACTCACCGTAGGAGCTGGATCTCCGGCGCGTCGCAGTCATGGCAGACAAAAAGTGTCGATCCCTGAGTGCGACCTAACAGGCAGGCTTGAGGAGCGGTCCACCATTACTCTCCTGCCTGTAAGGTCGCACTCAGGGATCGACACTTTTTGTGCTTGCCCGAAAACGAAATTACAGTAAATCTTAAAAGTGCCTCTTTTGTCGTAATTATGCATAACACGAAGGTTTGACTCATATATACTCACAAATAAAGCCTGCTTTTTGGCGAGAGTTTCACTTTAAGTGATCATCAGGGTCATAGCCCTCCAAATGGTCAATTTTGTTGTATGTGTTATGTGTTCACATTTTCCTGACTAAGGGGAAGAATAACATTGTAGATGGCTCCATATTAGTTGAACCTCTTTAAGGTGTTTCGTTCTATGCGACCTGTTTTTTTTTATTTTTCCTGTAAGAAAAAATAAGAATTAAATTAAAGTGTAATATGTCCAAATTTACCTAATATTGGCAACCTGTAACCAGTATAACTGACAACTGCCATTAACTTCTGTTAACATGACTGCTGCTGCTGTTAGCTTATTAGCTCAGTTAGGCGAGCAGCTGGGCGGACTTCCGGGGAAGTGCCGGTGTTGGTACACTGTGAGCACAGACGCTTTGGAGAGCTTGGAGAAGAGACTTTCAGGCACAAGGCTAGTTGGTTAGCATGCTAACTTGAGTATATCTCTGCAATACAATACATAGGCTAGATGTCTACATCACACCAGTGCTTAATCTTTACATTGATTATAATAAAATACTTTTATGTATTATGTTTGTGTACCAGCTGATGGAGTCTGACCATGGATGAGGAGGTTGACCCTGACCATGAAAATGTGAACTCCGTCTTGCATCAGGAATCCTCAGAACTGCTCACCATCATTAACAGTCAGTTACCCACAGTCATAATGGAGTTGAGCCAAATGATGCCTGGCAATGCTGGGTTGAACATCAACCTCCTGGCCTGTTCTGCAGCTGCACAAACAGAACACATTAGAACAATGTTGGAGTATTTCAGAGCAGCCAGTGCTGCAGATTGCTGCAACTTCCTTCAGAGTGTGTGTATGTTGTGTGAGAACATCCCCATGCACCTGGAGTCGAGGCTCATGTCAGTGGCTGGGCATACACACAGTGAGTATAACATTATGCTATAAATGTTGACGCATGGTGCTAGTCCCAGGCTAGTTGAATGTTGTGGATGTGTTTGCAATGTGAGAGCTTCCTCAGTCACCCACACTCAGAAACTCACTTTAGTCATTTAAATAAGTCAGTGTTGTGAGAAAGAAAACAGCTCAGTGTGTCTGTACACAGAGTGAAAAATGTGAAGCACTATTTCATGTGCTGTAAAGGGTAATTCAACATAAACTGTGACTGCCTCTCAATGAGTTGCAACGGAAGTGAGGTTTTTTTTCTCTTTTTTTGTTATTATGGGAAGCACCTTCTATTACAGAACAAAGTGTGGTGCAGCCCTACAGTCGACAGTGCTGTTTTCTGCCCTAAGTAATTCACCACCTCTGCTGCATTTATGCAGTGTCTTTTTGTTATAGCTCAGGATAAAACAGAACAAATTGGCGTAATCTGTTCATTAAAGTGAAACTCTCGCCAAAAAGCAACCAAGGCTTTATTTGTGATTGTATATGAGTCAAACCTTCGTGTAAATGCATAATTACGACAAAAGAGGCACTTTTAAGATTTACCCTAGTTTCATTTTCGGGCAAGCTAATTTTCAATGGAGTGCAGGGGAACTCTTATGCTAGCATGAAAATCGCTATTTTTAAAACACTAAAACAGCTCGACACAACATGAAACTGCTCGTAGTATCACCAGGGTCTCTACACATGAACACGAGCATTGAGAACATTGTTTGTGATTGCAGAGTTTACTAAAAAAGAAGCTTTTTGAAGTAGTCACCGTAGGAGCTGGACGAACAGTGCCTCTTTCGTCGTAAATTATGCATTTACACGAAGGTTTGACTCATATACAATCACAAATAAAGCCTTGGTTGCTTTTTGGCGAGAGTTTCACTTTAACTCTTGATGTGTTTAAGTTAAATGAGGTGATCTAATATTTGGGTGATTGTTTTTTTAGATTGTGGCTATAACAGGTGGCCAAGCATCTCCTGCTTAATAACTGTCGAAAAAAATGTGTTCTGTTTAAACTCAACCTTCAGCACAGTGCTAACCCAGGAATGATTGATTGCTGAAATGGTTGCACACAGTATGTGATAGGCTTAACTGTTAAAGGCCATGTCTACTGTACACCACCCTCAAAGTGGAGCATAATTTGAAAATATTACACAATTCAGAGTTGAATCGACTTTTAATTAAATCCATTCAATATTTTTGCTGACCATAAGTTATACATGTCCTTAGTTTCTTGCTCTGACGTTCTTGAAGCGCCTGCAGCGGTTTCAGGTAGGGCCTTTCTTTTTTCTGTCCTTACTTACATGTAATGTGGTTAAAACAAAAGGTGTCTCTGTTCTGCACTGGCTGACACAATGACTTTCTGGTTTTGTTCAGCTGATGCCAAACAGTTGCCAGCCACAGAACCAGTGTCTCTGAGAAACACAGGTAGTTAACATTTGTGTCTTAATGTCTGTCTGATCCAGTGTGAGAACATGTATACTGTATATGTATGACTGTGTTTGTAGAGATGATTATAGATTGTTCTGCCTGCCTGCCATGACATGCATTTAAAATTTTAAATGTTTAATGTCAGATGCACAATTATAGAACACATTTCCCTGTACAACGATATTGTTCCTTTGCTTTCTGCTCTGAATGCTACAAAAAACACTTACAAAGTTAAAAAATAAAAACTATAAGAACAATAAGATAAAAAAAAGTATAAAGAAATGTACAAAGGCAATATGCACAAATACAAATTGAGTCTGTAGGTGTTTTCCATTGATTTGGCGTTTTATTTACTTGCACATCTTTGCCCTACATCGAATGATTTACTAAGACAGCATTTCGTCAGTTCGCTTAATGCAAGCTACTTCACCACCTCAGTTACTGTCGACTCCGTGCAAACCCAGAGCAGCTCCCGGAGATGAAATACAATGTAAGGCAAATTATCCATTGGTCTGTTGTTGTTATACTATCTTTATTTTCTTCATAGTACAGCATCCCACAGTAGGGTTACCTAAACTCAAATAGAAAGTGAAAGGCAACGTTTTGGAGATGCAGTGGTTTGTCAAGCAACAGTCAGTAAATATAATTATTTTTTTCCTGAGTGTGACTTTGGAAATCCCCAGAGCCATTAGATGATTTAGAAACTAAAAGCATGGGGCTCATAATAGCAAAGTATGCAACATATGCTGAATTATGCGGTGCTCGTGATAGCATTAGTCTTTGGGATGGTCTTATTTTGGTAACATTTTATGTATGCTGTATATCACACTTGTTTTTTAATGCACTGCATGTTTTGTATGTGTTCTTCTATACTGTAGATGTTTGTGAAAAATCCAGTCCCAGTGTAACGGACAAGAAGTCGTCATCGCCGCCCTCAGAGCCTCAGCTCGTCAAACGCCCAAGGATTGGTAAAACATATACAGCTGTTCTCCATTGCAGCTACATTCACATGCACAAACCAACCTAGTAAATGGCCAATCACTGGTTAAAGTCCATGGACACAGTGTGACAGAGTCAGTCTTGTTGCCAATTTTTCTCATTGGCAATCGCAAAACTGTAAAAAACAAAATTTTAAAAGACAACAACCAGAAGTGTGTCTTCATAGCTTTAAAACTTTTTCAAAAAGCACACATGGTCATTTGCTACTATATGTCCTATGTATTTTTAAAGATTTTATATTTTTTAAAACTCTGTCGGAAATGAGAAAAAAGACATTTTGATGTAAAATATGTTATGAGTTAAATGGAATAAACCAGGAAGAGTGAAATCTTTTTTATTGTTTGTGCTAGGGTGGATGAGCATTTGTCATGGATATGCCTATGATCCATCTTAAAATACTGTATTCAGTTCTCATAAAAATAGTATTGCCTGCTGCCAAAAGTCAAGATGTAACCATAAAATTGCAAACTGACTTTTATAACACATAAAAAACAAGAGTGAAATGCCAAGTTATCATTCCTTGGTCATGTGTTAATTTGTTGGAGTAAAGATGGCATCTCAGCTATCTTTTAGACTTGGTATAACATTACCAGGGTTAGCCCACTCCTCATGTTACAGCAGAACTAAAGCAGGCTTGCTCGAGTAACTGAGAACCAGCCCCCTATCGAATTTACGTTAACAGCATCTAAGTTTGTTTTAAATAGTTTGAGTAATTTTGATTCCATAAGTCATTTTATTCATCAGATTTTTTCAAACCAAATACGACTCCTGTATTATGACTTGTTTGCCATAAAAGTGTGTCTTTACACACACGAAAACAGGAAATTACCTGTTGAAATTGCAATTAGATGTAAAAAAAATAAATAAATAAAGGACAATCTGGCCCCATGGGCTGCAACTTTGCACCGCCCCAAGAGGTGAGAGTGAAAGTTTTGCCTTGCAAACTATGAATAACCTGTTTAATCTTTCTTTTATAATGTATCCTACCAACAGACCACTGGGAGCAGTACGTTGTTGCAGTGATGGATTTACTGCTGAGCAGATGGAAGCGACTCAGTGAGCGCCTGTTGAGAGAGGTCCTGCTGGAGAATGTGTGGGTCAGCCCAAAAACGGTGATCAGAGGCAGGGACAGACCTGATAAAACTCCTGGATCAGCAGATAAAGGGTGCAGAACACCAGGTTACCATGAAGTCTTCTTACTGTACACCAAGAATCTGCTACATTTAATCAGAAATCTAATGTTTAGTCAAATATGGAAGATTTTGAAATAGATACAATAATGTGCACACTATTGAGAAAACCTGACATTTAAAGGCTTAAAAAAAGAAAATGAAAAAAGCATCTCATATGTAGGCTTGGTCATACAGACACAAAACCTAGCTACTAATGCATAATTAACTCTGCTGTGCACTAACTACACATTTTTTCAACAAATTCAGAGTCTGATGGGGATTTAGGGTTTTCCGATACCAGAGTGACATTAGAGACCTTCCTCCAAGGATGTGCAGGAAAGGTGACTGTTCTTGTTGGCCAGTCTGGATCGGGAAAAACTCTGCTGATGTCTGTTTTAGGACAGCAGTGGGCACGTGGACTAGTAGGTTGACATTTTTGTCATTATTCAGTTTATTTTTTTAAAAAGTGTTTTGCATTATCATGGATGCTCTGTGCCAGTCTGCTGGATCAGTTTCGGGCTGCACAAACAAATCCACAGCAGCACATGGTCCATACACTAATTCCTCCCAAGGCCTGTGAACAGACTTTGATCCCTTTAATTTTTCTATCTCAACTTTATTGTCTCATTTTGTCTCTATTTTCTCTCTCCTACTTTCAATTTTTATCCTATTGTCATCCAGGGCCCTGTCCCTTCAAACTTCCTGTTTGTCCTGCTAGAGTTTCGTCAGCTCAACTTGTTGTCCCGCCCTCTCTCCCTGTCTGAGCTGCTATTCCGACACTACCTCCCTCCAAAAGGGAGTGACTATGAAAAGGTATGTAGGAAGCAATACTAGGACAGTACCTTAATAAATCCCAGAAGAGTGCCAAAAAAGAGTTTGTCCTGATGGAAAAATGTTGAATTTCCTGAAAATGTAAAGATCTGAGTGTCTTCATTCCCTAAACTGAAACCTTCATAAATGCCTTCATGCTACATACATTACAGAACATATACATAAGCTGGAAGTGCATCCTTTGAATTTGTGTCAGAATAATTTTAAACAGCAGAATAATTATGGTGATGATCATAATTTCATCGACATCTTCACTTCAAAAGTTTGATACCAGGAAGACACTGTCCATCCTTTGACTGCATGTGAGCACCAAGCATCAATTTTATAAACACTGAGTCCATCACTCCTCTTCCTGCTGTAGTCCTGTGATTGCTTTCTCATGCATTGTCTTTGTTATTATTCTTGCATTGTACATACAGTCTTCTGTCTTTCTGAGCAGAGAGCCATTGTGGATTACCTCCTCTCCAATCCAGAGCAGAGCTGTTGGGTGCTGGATGGCTATGATGAGTTTCACAGAAAACTCCCCAGAGAAGAGGTGAAGAAAAAGCAACTGGACCCAGAAAAGCCTCAGCCTGTTAAAGACCTCATATCAGGGTTGTTGAATCGTCAGCTTCTTCCAGGGTGTACTGTGATGGTCACCTGTCGTGCACGCGATGCGATCGATTTTGAAGGCATATCAGATAAAGTGGGGCAGCTGCGGGAGTGGGACTGCCATGACATCAAAGAGTATGTATACAACTACTTTAAAGGTAGGTAAAATATACTTTTATATTTATATTTTAATATTTGTTATTCTGCATAGAGATTAACATTCAATGGTTTGTGTTCAGCAGTTATTTGGTAACTCTTTATTTGGAGGGGCGTGCATAAGACTCGCATGACATTTTTGTCATGAACAGTAAAGAGTCTTTATGGATGTTTATGACAATTGTCATGAAGCATCATTAAGCAGTTGTACCAGTTTTAATGCAAAGGTGCACCTTTAAGCCACCTTTAGGGGCTTAAAGGTGTGATTGATAACATTCAGCTTCTAAATGTGTTATTCCATCTCTCCTCATCTATTACATTTATATTACAGCACCGCTGTTGTTCTAATCATCTGCCCACTGAAGTGGTTGCCAGTTGCACATGAGCTGACAATGCTAATATCTAAAGTAAATTTCATTTAACATAGTGAACTGTTACATTTCCAGTGAATATAAACAATTTTGTATTCTTAATTTAAAAGATTCAGTTTGAGAGAATAGTTTATTGCCAGCTAGCTCCCTGGCTAGCTGAGCTAACTACACTTAGCGGTTAGCTTACTTAAGCAACAAGTAAATCTCCTTATATCACTACCAACAAAAATATTCAGGTGACAATTTAATGGTCTTAAATTTAAAACCAACTACACATGAAATGTTAATGTATGTGTTTATTTAGATTTGGTAATTAGGCCTGCTAAAACATGTTTATGTTGTCCTTTTAATGCCCGGTCATCATAACAAAGACATTGTTGTCTTGGTTTAAGTTAAGTTGTCAAAGAAAGGACATCTGAAACAATTTCAGCTAAACATCAAAAGTGAGATAAGTGATTGAATGAGACTAAAAGACAACAGTCATATGCAGTCATTAAGACTCCTGCATTACAGTTGCAATGTCATGGTTATAATGGTGTTTGGTCAGTCTTATGCACACCCCCTTGAAATAAAGTGTTACCAGTTATAATGAAGACATTTGATATTTGCACAAAGTTGAATTTAATGGTTTTTCCACAATTTTTATGTTTTTTTTATGTTGTTGGATGCACTACTATATAGCTTAAGATAACACTTTTAAAAAAGTATTTTTCATATTGTTCCATTGCATTTTAAGAATTAAGAATTAAGAATTAATTGTAAACAGATTATGAAAATTATTTGGAATTTCCTAATGTTTGCAGTGAAAGTGACCTTGTACACCCATGCATGTTTTGAATTATTCCGGCTGACCTGACCTGTCTTGAAGAAATGCTTAGCTAGCCTGGGAATGAATACTTTTTGTAATAACAATAATCGTAACAGGGGTAAAATCAGAAAAATAAGTGATAAGATGTGTGAGTTTACATTAAACTTCTATGAACTTATTTATATCTCAACTGTAAACGTTTTTACAGCAAACAAAAGTGTCGGAGTGCAGGCAGCGGACCTGATTCTTTCCACTCCACACCTCCTTGCCATGTCATCCCTCCCTGCCCGCTGCAACATCTGCTGCATATGTCTGGATTATTTATTGCTGGAAGGGAGAGATGCAAGAAGAGCGCATACCAGAGCGATACCGGAAGTAGTGATGCTGGGAGGAGGAGGGAGTAGAGGAGAAAATCATGCACAAAGTGGAGATCAAGGAGGAGGAAGAACAAGGGGGAGTGAAGACATGATGATGGATACAATAAATGGTTCAGCCCAGCTACCATCAACCCTTACCCAAGCCTACCTCACTGTTCTTGGTGCGTTTTTGAGCCGTGACCCTGAAAGAAGAGGAAGAACAGACACGTCAAATACCATGACCCCTCAAGAGAGGTGAATGCCATTTCACACCACTGACACAACATACATAACATACCATTCCAATACATTTTGCAAATGCACATGAATTAACTTGTCCTGTGTTTGTTTGTTCAGTACTGTGTGGCTCCTGAGTCAGTATCAATCTGAGCTATGTGAGCTGAGTCAACTGGCCTGGAAAGGCTTAGAGAGCAGCCAGATCCTCTTCATGGAAGAAGACATTTCTCAGGATGTTTTGAAGTTCTCAATTAACATGGGGCTTCTCAATCAGGTCAGACATGGTTGCACAGTATGTGAGAATGTTCTCTACTGTGTCTGTGAGGCTGCAGGTTTTCACACTAGAGGGCAAGGGTAGGTGTTGAAAGAGGCAGGGTTTTGGTGTGTGTGTTTCTTTTTGGGGTTTTCTCAGTACACAAAGTTTAGTAAATTACCGTTTGTATTGTGGGCAAAGTAGTTTAATAACATTACCCTCTGAAGACTTAGTGACTCAATGAAAAACATATGTTTTCATGTCTTGCCATCAGGTGGAGGTCAGACTTGAGGACGGGACACTCGTCAACTCCTACTGCTTCATTCATTTGACAGTACAGGAGTTTTTGGCTGCGCTCAGAATTATGACCAGTCGAGATGTTAGTGACTCACAGCTGAAGAAGACGTAAGGAGCTGAAATCAGAGAAGCCAGATGTAACTGGGAACATGATTATGTTTCTCAGGGTGATGACAGTCTTCCTCTGTGGAGCTGTTGATTTGTCTCTGTAACATGAAACTGTGAGCTCCATTGACAGCAGCTGCAGTAACAAGCACACTCAGTCCTGTGCATGGTATCAATTATACTTAAGTTAGAATTATTAACTAGAACTGTTTTCTTTTATCAATGTAATTCATTAGTACACGTTGTTTAAATTTATTTTCACATTTAATTTGAACCTGTTGACAGAATCACCCAAATATCAGCCCAATGACTGGAAAACATGTGCAGCATGTACTGTATTACCCAATTTTCTAAAAACAAACACCCACTGTAGATGTACAGTGCTTTATTTGAATGAAACGCCATCTATTTGCACCTGTCCACTTACATTGGTGCCGTATTGGTCTGTGCTGGGCTCAAAAGTACCAGAGACAGCAAAAGCTCTTAATGTAGCTCAGGTTATCACCAACTTGTCGTTGTGTGTGCTTCGCTACAAAAATAAAACCCTGTAACCTGAGCTCATCTTATCAGTAGTGGAAGAAGTATTCAGATATTTTACTTCAGTAGGAATATTCAAAACACCCTGTCAAAATGTACAACATCACAAAAAGAAAGTAAACAAAAAGAAAAATGTGACTTAAGTAAAAGTACGTGAGTATGATCAGTTTAAAGTCAAAAGTAAGTTACAAGTCTGAAAATGGCCCCTGTAACTGCTTATTATATCATTAGATTATCATTACTGATGCATTAATGTCTGTGCAACATGTTACTTTTGTGGTTGCTGATGAACAGGTACACAACTGTTTTGAACAGGACTGCAACTAATGAATTTCTTTCATCATGAATTAATCTGCCAATTACTTTCTAAAGTAATCAATTAGATCTATTGTTTAGTTTGTAAAAATGTCCAAAAATAGTAACACTTGACACTCACAATACTTTGTTTGCTAATAGCTAATAGTCCAAGCTTCAACAATATGAATGTAAACAATTAAAATGCAAGGAAAACGGCTAATTCTCACATTTGAGAAGCAGGAACTATGAAGTGTTTGCCATCGTTTAATGCAAAGAATGACCTTATTGCCATTAATTAACAATAACTCATCAATAATCAACCAATTGTTTCAGCTGCACTTTAAAGCTGCTGCACAGTAGATTAAATCTTAAACTTAAAATGTAAAGTAACTTGTAACTGAATAGAGCAGAAGTATGAGGAAGCATGAAATGTGAAGAGGTACAGTGCCTGAATGAATGTAAAATTAATTATCAATAATTAATTATGAATAAGTTAATTCTATTCAGGTATTAATCGATCTTGGAGCTTTGAAGAGGGATGGGAGGTGCTAAAGAGTGCTGTTGATTTGACCATATAGAGTTACTTACCATGCACGGACTCTCTAGATTTGGAAAGAGATGAGCAGTGTAAGTTGAGCACAGTAATTCATATGTTTGACCCTCTACTCTAAAAGGAGATTAAATGAGCTGACGTAGGCTGAGAGAGGATGTCCTAATCACAGCGGTGTCGGGGCTTATGGGCTCAGCATAGGGGGACTCGGCAGGACAGGAATGCTGTCACCATTAAAATAAAGTCTCCAGTCTAATAAGAAAATCTAGCGTGAAAGAGAAATCTGCATCCCTTACAGAGACATACTAACTATAACGGCCATGCCCTGGTTTTCATTCGCCACGAGTGACTTTTGTTTTATGTCATAATTAGTTTCTGTTAAAATGTGGTAACCACAGTAGGGCAGGGATGATCGATCAGCCAGTCAGAAGCAGTCAGTCAGAGTTTCTGTTTGTTGTGCTTTTCTCCCACTCTGTGTCATGTGGCATTTTCATTAAACAGGCACTTTGCTGTTGTTTTCCAACCAGCTTTGTATCACTACACATGTGTAGTGATACAAAGTAGGTATTATATGCAAATAAATTATGGCAAACTTCTCTCCATATGATCTGCTCCCAGAGCAAAAATCTCCTAATGGATGGCAGATTCTAGGGTTGTTGTATGAACTATAGATTGTTGTTCCACATTTTGAATGTGTTCTCTCACATCCATATCCATAAAGAGTAAAGTTGGATTCTCTCTCTTGAATCTAGTAGGGGGGTATCGCACCAAATTCTGATCAGACTTTCTAAATTTGGCAGTGCTGAACCAAAAATAGTAAAAGTAAAAAAAAAAAAAAAAGTAAGTTAGTAGAGTAATAGTAGAAACAAAGATTAATTTATTGCCTAAAATATTCTTAGTGTACTGTTTAGCTGTTATATGATATTGTTTGTTACTAGTTGGTTGCCATACTGTTTCCTGTTTCAAAACAATCTGTAAGCCAAAACCATGCGCGTACTGTATGTTGGTCTAAAGCAGCACAGTGCATTCTGGTTTTCTTCCTTTTGAGTGAAAGGTGCCCATTTTCACTGCCCATTTTCTCTGTTTTCACTGGTCATGTAGCACCATTTTCAAATATATTTGCATATTTCATTTGCATAGACAACACAGTTTTATGCAAGGGCTGTCCTTCTAGACGTGAAGTGTTTCCTTAAGTCCATTACAAATTGTGTGACACATCAAGCCAACAGCTGTGAAATGCCTGTAGACTTCCTTTACAGATTCCCTGTAAACAGCAAAAGCTCTCCAACTTCAAAGTTGAATTAGTCTCTAGCTCAAAACTAAACAAAATAGCTTATATTTTAATGGTTAACGGTGTTATTGATAACTTTCAGCCAATACATGTGGCATTTGAGCTTCCCCGTATGCCAATATTGTTGAATCATCTGTCCCATGACATGGTTGCCTATTTGTTGCACAAGCTCATGTTGCTAACACTTGCTAACGTGGCTATTTTAGCTAATGTTAGCATGCAATCGTTTGCATTGCTAACACTAGTTAACACTAGCTAACAATAACATCCCCTAAGCTAGCATACTGTGGTACTCAGCCATTCTTACACATACCGGCAACTACAAGACTGTTGATTGCTGATGAGACACTGATACTACTTGGTACCAACAACGTTATACTATTGGCTGACAAATCTTGTTAGAAACTGGAACCAAATGTCAGGATCTTACACAGAGATAAACAAAACAATCATTTTGGACCTGTCAAACATAAAAAAAATGATTGAATCACAAACATAATAATGTTTTTAAGGAACAGAAATACTCCTTTCTACAAGCTCAGTAGATGTATTTTTTGTATTTTTGTATTTTGTCTCCATAAAAATGTTATTGATATGACCTTTTATATTGGTTCCTTGCCAAAATATGCTGTTGTCATATGATGATCACCGAGCACTCTACTGTATACAACATTTGATTCTGTAATGTTATGTAATGTAAAGTAATTCTTCTCATCAGGCCAGATAGGCTTGGAACTATCCTCTGCAAAGCCATATAATGTAGGTGTTTATCTTCCTCTGAATCCAACTAAAATGTTGACTTTGCTCTCTCCTTTTCCTCATTGCTCTGTCAGATTCAGTCTGAAAACTCGCTGGATGACCAAGTCAGACCAGAGGACAGTCTTTACGGACTCCCTGCACCTGTATGTATGTGGTCTGGCTTCCCAAAACTGTACTCAAGCCCTAGTTGAAATAGCCAGGACCTCTGGTGGAACAGGAGGCAAAAATTGGGTCCACAAAAGACAAGCCCTCGTTCTAAAACTGCTAGATAACCTTTGCCACAACAACCTGACTGGACCAAAGGTAGAATATGAACTGAAGTGAATCTTGATAAATGGAAGTATTATTTAACTGCACAGACTTCTTTCTTTACTGAATCCACCTTCTTACATCTGTCAGGTATTGGAGCTTTGCCACTGTGTCCAGGAAAGCCAGGACCGCAAACTGGCTCAAAAGGTTGTGGAAACGAGAGCCACCCTGGAGCTGCGCAACATCCGCCTATTACCAAATGATATTGATGCTCTGGCTTTTGTAGTGAACTCAAAAGATGACAATGACATCGGATTGGATTTTGGAGCATGCTCAATGGAGTTGGACTGTTTAGATGTCCTGCCCAGGTGTCAATACATTCACTTCCTCTGGTAAGTCCATATGAATACTCACACAAGCCAAACAATGCATAGACTGCAAGTTATGTAAATGGAACATTCATTACACAGAATGCTAGGTGTGAAAGGCATGTAGTGCTTGGAACTATTTTCATGTTAAGAGGGTTGGTGTACATGAAGAGCAGATGAAAAACCAGGTTGTAACACATGGGAATGGTGAGGTCAGTGGTGTTAATACATGAAGCATCTGAAAAAACCATAGCAGCGAATGTGGAAAGAGCTGTTGCTTTGCCTTTGACATTCCACAGCTGATTGGCCACCTGTCCTCTATACTGCGGATCTGACCTAAGCTCTTTATATCCTACTGTGCCCCTCTGGAGTTTATGACAAGTAGGCCAACAGGCTACAGTGAGCCTCCACTGTGAGGTATGTTTTATCAGAGAATTACCTTCTGTTTTATAGGGCAGCTTTATCAGCTCCCACATAAAAAAATAAACCGTGAGCCAGAAGGTGTGTAAAGCTGACAATGGTGAGAGCCTGGACTTCTTCACACTAGACTCAGGAAACTCAAAGAGCAGCATATGTATGATTGTATGTAACTGATTGATTGATTGTATGTAACTGATTGATTGATTCATCCATTCATTCATCCATTCATTTATCCATATTTTCATTCATTTGTTCACTATATAGTGCCCATGTGAGCTCACAAGACACTAGACAACGACACAAAGGCTGACACATAACATGATACAGTGGCACAAATCTTAAAAGGGAAATTTTCTGGGCAGACACATCCGTGAAAGAAAAAATATTATTAATTTGATTACTGTGTTTGTTTGTTTGTTTGTTTGTTTGTTTGTTTAGATGCCCATTAGCCACTATCAAGGTAGAAGATATCCAAGGTCCACATAAGTAAAATGACATCGTATTATAAAACAATTAAAAACAACAAAACAAATAAACGACAAAAACAAGGATACAGAAAGACGACTAAGACACAGATCTCCTTTTCGAAGAGCCAGCTCAACCTTCAGACAAAGTTCTTCACTGATATTTTTTTCAGTTCTCTATACACAGGGCAGTGGAACAGAAAAGGACATTTTTTTCCTCAACAAAACCAAAATCAAAATCAAAATCACAGTAAAATCAATCACATCCTTTAAATCAGCCTACTGCAGCTGTCAGTGGCATGGGACCAGAGCTAAACTTTTCTGAAGATAAGTGTTAACAAAGGTTCTAGTAATCAGCTGTTGTTTGAACTCAGTTTCTCAGCTTTGGCTTATTCCAGATCCTTTTTTTTCATTGTTCCTAATAGATGTGTAATATTCTTTTGTGTAACGGTGTTTACATTACAATGTCAAATTGTTCCTGAAATTGCCATTTACAACAGGAAGAGAAAATACTGCATCATGGCCAAGTATTATTGTGTAAGTTATAATAAGAATAGAAATAATAAGGACAGTAACAGTAGCAAGCGGGTGGATACAAGGGTCCCAGTGACAGAATCACACTGACCTCTCATGCAGTTAAAGCTATTCTCTTTCTTTTGTGTGCCCAACAAAGCTGACATTTTTCAAAGGCAGTTTTTGCATCACAACTTCTGATTCACAATTAAGGCTTGTTTCGTTCTGATTTTTTTTTCTTTTTTTGCTGCATGTGTTTGCTTTCAGTTTTCGCAGCCGCAAGTATGGCGACAAGTTTGCTGAGAAGTTGTCCTCCATTTTGCCAAAATTCACAACCCTGAGGAAACTTGAGTAAGATTCAAATCATTGTTTGTCCTGTTTCACATTATTACATGTCTGTCTCTTGAATCTCTCTTGAATTAATATCTAGTTCATCAAAAGTGTAAATGTTGCTAACCCTCTTTAGGCAATACTCACAGATCAGTGTACTTTTGTTGTCTTTGAAATACTATAAGCACCATCCAGACACAAGGCAGTTCAAACAGGAAATACATTAAAAATGTTATCATTACATTGAAAAGACAAGAAAAACAAAAACACAGAAATGGGCAAATAATTAGTTACAGATTTTAAAAAATGCATTTAGAATATTATCAAAACAAAAGCAATCCAATAAAAAAGTTCCACATGAATGTTGTGAATCTAATCATTTGAAATCGACAGTTAATGTTTTAAATAAGCTCACAGTAGCAGAAACTAACTACACTGAACACCCTCACAACAGTGACTCATTTTGTCTTTTTCTCCTCAAGGTTCTGCGGTTCCACCCTGACTGCCGCAGGAGCAGCTAGTTTGGCCTCTGCTCTACAGAACTGTCCCCACATCACTGAAATCAAGTATATATGCTACAGTGATATTTTTCTTGTTTTTCTGACTAAATGGCATTGCTGACACCTGGAAGCAGATCTTAAATGTTATGCCTTTGTTTTGACGTTGCAGTTTGAGTGACAACAATCTGAAAGACGCGGGGATCAAACACATAGCCGATGTTTGTACCAAGCTACCAAGACTGGTCTCGCTAATGTGAGTACATTCTGCTCATGAGATCTTATTTCTTAGTAGCTGCGTCATTAAGATCTTGCTGCAGATTTTGCTGATTCTGTGCATAAGACATACGTGTACGTGTGCCTTGCAGGTTGGGTCGAAACAACATCTCTCTGAAAGCAGTGGACTATCTAATCAGGACAATGTCTTCATGTTTGAACATCCAGAACATTTGCGCAGAGTACGACCACACACATTCACGCACACATACACATATACAGTCAGTATATGTATAAGTGACAAGCAACATCATTTTTGCTAAATTAAAGCAGTCGTCTTCACACTTGTCCTGTGAAGCACTATTTAGTTTTGGAGAGGAAAGTCAAACAATAAAATAAAAACAAGTGGTTCTCAGAGGAAAAATAAGGTCCCAGAACTCTGTTTGAAGCTAGAAAGGAAGGAATGAAGTATAAAATTGGTTTGTCCTTGATGGTTAGTTTGTTTATTTGTCTTATTAAGTCATGTAAATGAAGAGAGTTTGTTTATTTAGTGTGTTTAGGCATAAAAAAAAATAATCAGACAATGGAGATCATTCTCTTCTGGTTAAAATTTCTTCCCCAAAACTACCGAGTGCACCTTTAACACAGAGGCCAAACACTACATCTGCATTGGCTCTGCATTATTGGACCTTTAAGGAATTAAAGAAAAGTCAAAAGTTTCTAATTGTGTTAAAAAGTTAGCTAGTAAACATTGTAATGTAATATGTTTTTTTTGTCCTTCTTTTTGCAGTGGGACGAAGGAAGTGACAGTAACTTTCTGTCAAAACTCAGATTTTAACAAGTGAGTTTAATGGTTAAACAATAAAAAAGTACCGGTAATCAACTGTACAGTTTGTCATTGATTAACATTGTCATCATATGAATTCTGCACACTCACACAAATTATGTCTTATTCATGTATTCCCCTCCGCAGCCATAAACCTAAATCTGAACCAACAATCAGGTGAGACATCAAACAGTAACAACCTTATTAAATGTTGACAGCTGTCCAAATCTTTATTAACGCAGACAGTTTCCTTGAAGAACTTTGCTCTTCATTTAAAGTGAAATGGCTCTTAAGGTTCTTGCACCAGAAACAGTCACAGAACTAATGCTGGACTTATTCAGTCTGTAAAGCTCCGGTGCTGACTGAGTTTTAAATGTTGATGTCTTGTGTTTTTTATTTTTGTTAAAGTGTTCTCTTGTGGTACCATTTGTTCTCCAGTTTGTTGAATCAGAAATGGAGCAAGCCTGATATGCAAAAACTTGCCGAGTCATTGACACATTGCCCCGTCCTGTCTGTCCTGGAGTAAGTAACCCTAAATACACTTCTTCAAATTCAGGAAACTCCCTGCTAATGATACAGCCAGCCGTGGATTTTAACTAAGTACATTTCATCAGTTAAACTGACTGCACTACATATACAATCAAATATTGTACCCTTTACTCATTAGTGAAAAACACATCTCTTTATTTGGTGATTTTGATATTTTTCTAATAGAATAAAGGATAAAGTGTAACTGTATGTGTTCTTAAGCCAAATAACTATTCATAACCCTTTTAAAAAACCTACTTTTTAGAAATAGTTGACTTTTCTGAGATATGTGGTTCTCACAGGACATATTATGAAGCATTGCTGTAGATTAAACCAGCTAACAGTAAAGAAAGAAGTTAAAATGAGCTCAACCTTAAACATCCACAGCAGTAAAATACAACATACAAATGAATGCAGCAGTAATATTAATCCAGAAACCTCCGGCTACATAGTAGTAAAGCACTGACAGGGCACATTTCACTGCACAGTCATAATTTAAGTACAAGGTTCTGATCATACTTTTACACACATATTGAAAGAGAATTATGCAGTACTGAGTATAATGACAGCAGCCAGTTCCTGACATATTGCTTTATGGTCTCTCCTGGGTAGTGTTAGCAGAAGTTTTGTCATGTGCCGCAACTTCCTTTTAGTCAACCGAGCAGAGTTCACCACAACTGACATTTTTTCAGTTCAATAGTTCAACAGCTGTATATTATTGGTGTCGTTTGCAGTGCTACTTGTTGCACATATAGCATGTTAATTCCGATCATATATTAATTTAGCTGTGTGTGTGTGTTTCTTTGCCCTAGTCTGTCTGGAGGCCAGTGGGATTTGGAAACTCTGAGGACGCTGACTCAGTTTTTGCCCAGGCTTAACGTCTCCAAAGAGATCATGTGAGACTGGATTCATATCAAACTTCTCACCACAAAGCACATGATGCAAAAAAGTGACATAAAGCTACATGTGCCCTGCATCTGGCTGATTTTTACCACACTGTATTTGCCACACAAATATGCCATTTATGCAGCACTCTGTTTACTTAGCCATCAAAAAAGACATTTATTGCTAATGTATTTGATTTCTAGTGGTTACATATAGGTATAAATGATCAAACACTGTATTCAGCATCCGTAAGAATTGAACAGCAACTGATGGTTGATGTCAGATGTGTCTTCTCAGTGTGAATGACAGCTGCTCTTCAGTGGAGGCTGTGGTGATTCTGACGGCTCTGCTATCAGACTGCCCTGCTGTGATCGAGCTTCGTGTCAGGTACAAACAACATGCACATATCATTGTGCATAGGGTACTAATAAATGCATAATAACTTTACACACATTAGGCCAGACCATCATACTTGAAAATTACTATTATACTATGTATTATACTATCTAAGTTATATTAGTAAACCTCAGTTTTTTCTTAATGTTTCAGACTACAGAGTCCTGTCCAGGTGTCTGTTGTGTTCTCTGGGGGAAGACAAAAACCTGCTGATGACAGATCTAAAATACTTTGGTATGTATTAAGAAAACAAACATCCAAACACTTAAAACATACCATCATATTTCTGGGTATCTGTATTACTAGTGATGATGATGAGATGATGATGATAGTAATCATGAAGCTGTTTCCTCTGTCAGTCTCAGCTGCTGTAGTCTGCTTCCTGCTGATCTGGAGAAAGTTTGGAGGAGTTTGGGAACTTCCTCGGAACTCACTTTGCTCGAGTAAGATACAAAAAACATGGTGAAAAAACAGGCCTTTACCAATGAAAAATGTTTTCAAATTCATGTAAAAAATCTGTAGACTGGGTATTATTCTCTACTGATATCTCGTGTTTTGAGCTTGTCAGCAGAAGTAAAACCATCCCATCCCCACAGTGAAACCTAACCTTACTTCACTTCTGTTTATTGTGATGTATCTAAAACATGGCAGGAGAAGAGCAGAGGAATCCTTCACTGGAGGACAAAAGCACAGCAGAATCAGTGTGTGTTACGTCCAGAATATGTTTATGTATTAACCCTCCCACTGAGATTCACAATCTCTTTTAGAAAGGAGTCCTGACACAGACAGCAGCATAAAAAGTTTCACAGAAAACAACAACTTAAAACATTTCATATAAATGAAACATGCAACTGAAAAAAACCAAACAATCGACATCAAGACAATGGATGTTGTTAGTGTTCAGTAACAGGACATAGTTAACAAATAATCTAACTTAAACCAAGATGAAGGTGCAAAAACATTGAAAGCCCTTTCACCAAAGACATCATTTGTTCACATGATTGTAGGTTGCATCTTCTAAAGGTATATAATAATTTATAATAACACTTAACTTGTCTAAAACAGTGGTTTAAACTTTTTTTAAATACTTTATTCTAATGCCGTTAAGTTATAAGTTCAAGGTAAAGGGTCACATTTAATTCAACGTTTTTCTATCATGTTGAGTCAATGTGAATAAATTCAATTACTAAATGTGTGATTTATTACAGGTGACAGAATGGCCAACTTTTGAAAATACATTCTTGAATTATAGACACTTAAAACACAAATTATGTTTATTAAGGCTGTATTGATTTAATGTAATTAGACATAATTCATGATTATATTCACATTTACACAACGTGATAGAAAAACTTTACATTGACCTTATGTAATGAAAGTAGATTGAGAATGTATATGTAATTAAAAAAAACCCTCATGTCACTGTTTTAGGCAAATATTTTTTTGTTTGCACTTGTCATTTTTCCTTGCATGTTAATCAACTATGATGAAATCAACTTTGGAAAAAACGTATTCATCTCCAGTTGTATAGTTGTTGCTATTGATAATGAGTCAAATGAAGCATCAACCTAGCCACTGTACCTCATTAACAAACATGATGCGTATGTAGGGTAAATTCATTTGTGGCTGTAAATTGTAATGCAGTGTCCAGTTCAGTGTTTCTTTTATTAGGAGCTCATGTTGTACTCTTCTTTTATTTTATTTTAAACCCTTATTCTTGCCTGTCAGTCTGTCCAGTAACTCTTTAGGCAACAAAGGTCTGGGGAAACTGTTGGAGATCCTTCCACGCCTGAGTAGCATCCGGGAGATCAAGTAAGCCTCACGCACAAAGTGATAACAATGTAATTAATGAAACACTCAGAACAATTTAAAAGATATGCGTACCAAACACCTGATACTGGTTGTCAGCAGCATTTTGCTAAATGGCTTCTGCACTGAGATAGGAGGAAGGTTTTTAAATGAAAGATGAGACTCTGTTGCGTTAGACAGAGCTGATCTAATCTTGGTTACTTGGCAAAAGCTGGACTGGTATTTTCTCACCGAACAGGTTCCAAAGTAAACCTCTCAATGCTGGCAGCTGCTATGTTTACCCCGGGCCATCACTCACTGTAAATGGCTCATTTGGAGCTGAGTGATGTCCTTCCCCCTGGCTAATTGTTTTTGTGTGTTTTTCAGTGCCAGTAGCAACCAGATCACGATGGAGGGAGTGTTGATGCTGGCCGGTGCTTTGTGTTCCCACAACAACTTAACACAAATTCACATTAGGTACTTTTTGATTTACGTTTCAGGCACTCAATGAATTTTAGACACAAGTACAAGTGACACAGAAATTAGCATAGCAATGAATAGAGGGAGACAATGGCCTTGTTAAATGTGTGCTGTTGGTTTTACAGTCTTGGAGGCAGAGAGCAGGTGACCCTGAAGTTCTGCCCTGACAAAAGGTAGAGATACCTCCACACATCTGGAAACAACTGTGACCCTAGTCCTGCATTTTCATTTTCTCAGCCAATGAGCTCATTTTGTGCTCTTTTTTTCAGTGAAGACAATCAGCAGCTAAAGATGTTCAGGTACAGTATGCTGATAAAGAGTTTAAGGAAAAACACAGAGATGACGTGTGTATAAGTGAAGTTTTCTTTAAAAACAAGTGATTACTTTGAAATTAAAACACATAATGATTCTCTTTTACGCTGTAGGATAAGCAACAGCAGCCTCCTGCCAACGAATGTGACTGCACTATGTAGGAGACTGCTCCATTGTCGCTCCCACTTGGAATTAGAGTAAATTAGGATATTATTATATGCACAGATTATTATTTCAGGATTATGACTAGACAAATAGACATTAATATACTTTTATTTTATGTCAGTTTGTCCCACAGCTCACTGACAGACAAGGCTATCGAGAATCTGCTGAAGGTCCTGCCGAAGATGACGTCACTGCAGAGACTCAAGTAGGACATACACTCATGATTGAGTTAATTAATATTAAGATGATTAAGGAGGAGTTGTACACTAAAATGGTACAAATATATGTGCACTGTATGCATATTTAATGTTATATTGAGATGTATTGTTACTACTGTTATTATGATGGGAATAGATATAAAGATGAAACAATCCAGAAATGTATCCAGTCCTGTGAGGTCAGTGTAAAAAGTCAAACACAACGACGGCTTAATGATAATAACAATATTAATGATTTTATTTGTATGGCACCTTGTTCAGATGCAACCAAAAGCGAAGGGTAAAAGAATCAGCAATAACAAATAAAGAATTATAGCGATGCAATTAATGCCGAAGGATTTCATCAAGAAATATGCCTTCAAGTTTGGAATGTGGCCCAGTGTGAACAAAGCAGGAGGCTGTAGGAGTGTCAGTGCTGAGTCTTCCTTTCTTATTGTCACCGCACAAAAATATGCTGTCATGCTTGGGTAATCTCACAAAAGGTTACTGTAGTACATTTGGAATCCTAACCCTTAAAGTTGTTGAACCCTGCATTTAGTTTTTATCAGCAGCTACTGGGATTTGATAACCTTCTATTGCCCCTTTCCACAGCGTCAGCCACAGCATCACGTCCGCAGATGGAGCGCTGAACTTGGTCAATTGTTTGACTGTCAGTCATCGAGTCACATCAGTGGAGCTCAGGTACTTTGCTGAGATTCATCTGCCAAGACGACAACATGACACATCTAGGAAGTTTTAAAAGCTTTTTTTCTGAATCCAGGCAGTCTGTTCTGTGGTAGCTATGATTAATAGGACTGTTCATTATAAATATTTCACTGCAATAAATGTTTTTCTGTGTTTTTGTTGAATATTGCTTTAAACTCTTCCTCAGGCCTCAGGCTGAATCTTTCATCCAGTTTGACAGTGTGACAGCAGAACACACCAGCTGCAGGTCTGTGATCAGCTTCAGTTTTTTTAATTAACCGTCTGCTGGTATAACTGAAGCAAACTTGGTGTGTGTGGGTGTTTCTCTTTTTGTGTCTTGCTGCCAGTGTTTGTGGTTCATTACTGAAATGATTAGATAACTCTTCCAGTACTGTCTGTCTACCACAACTGGAAACGGTCCTTGGCAGCAAAATTTTAATTCTTTTCGCCACTTCCTAACTTAAGGGGTAATTCCAGTATTTTTAAATCTATGTTTACTTAATTTTCTAGTAGATTACGTAAACAGGCAACCACGACATGGACTGCAGCGGCTGCAAACTTATCGCTCAACTGTAAATGTTACGTTCGCTAAAAATACCTGTTTCTGAATCGGACAGGCTTGTTTTGGAAAGGATTCTTATTAAGAGATTTTACTTTACTGAAACGGCAGCTTTATGATTGCAACATACCCTTCTTCGCCTTTATTTGACAGTTGCGAAGGCAGAAGGGAAATGATCAGTGACTGGGGTTATGACATCTCACAGGAGGCCCAAGTTACTTTAAAAGGTGCTGGAATTCCCCCTTGATGCTCTAATGTTGCATCTGTCCGACTGACTGTGTGCACACAGGTTAAATGATTTTGACTTGAATGGCGAGAACTTGGAGAGACTGCTCAAGATCCTACAGCATGGTCCCCGCCTATCAGTCTTGGAGTATGATCCACACACAGAAGACACACACAAACCACACATACCCATGTACTGTGCATACATGCCCCTGCTTACTGACACACGGTTGGTGTTGATGCTGAGTCATCTTTTCTTTTGACTGCAGTTTATCAAGCAACCAACTGAAAGATGAAGGAGTGAGGCGTTTTGTGGATTCTGTACCAGTGCTTCCAATCACCAGCTACATCAAGTAAGATACATGTTATTAAAAACTGATGTCAGCATTTTCAGTTAAATATTCATTTGTAGCAGCTGTATAGAACAAAGCAAACAGTGAAGACACTTTTTTAATGAACTGTGAGAGGACATTCAGTTGCTCTAACTAAAGGATAATCCAAAGAATTTGACAGATAAGGCATGTTTTTGATAATGCAAAAGGTCTTAAAGAAGTACTTAAAAGTGTCACGTGTCAACTACCTGCATATAATGTTGCACATGAGGAAGGGTATCAGTGTTCTTTTGATTTTCAGTTCTTTCACCACATACTCAGATTTGACAGAAATATTTTCAGTTGTTTCAGTTTTTTTAGACTTACATTTGTAATTTAGCTTGTTTCTGCATTTTCATTATAGTTTGTATTGTATATTGTTTAAATTGCACTGTCTTTTATTTATTAAAACAAATTTAGAATATCCACATTTGAACAATTGGCAGCTGCTGTAGTGACGAAGAATCATTAGCAGTAATATATCACATATTATTAATGGGTCAAATACACAATAACATTTTTCTCAAGGTCCAAAGGTGTCCCAGAGGGGAAGTATGGTAAGCAGCAAGGGTTCACATAATGGTAGAAGACAAAGGGACAACATCAACAGCAACATTAACAATAAATCACATGGCTAGAGCAGGGGAATGTAAATTCATACCAAACACAAATTTGCAAATGTGCAAATATGCCAGGGCAGTGCAAAGAATGCAGCCAAGTGCTAATGCTGTTAGACATTTCAATAGCACTTGAAAGAGAGCTGATAAAAGAAGCACTGTGTCATTTAGTCGTCTTACCAGCAATTGTAACAAGACCTCCAAGTCTGTTTTTATTGAAGAGAATTGAGTTTTCAAACCAGTAAGTCATACAGAAGGTCAGAAATACTGATCTTTAATGTGTCTCCATCCACAGTTTGAGCAACAACAGCCTGACCCAGCGGGGGCTGTTGGATGTGGCCAGCACGCTGTGTGCCTGTGGTAGAATCTCTCGTGTAGAAGTCGGGTAAGTCTGTACATTGTGGAGTTGAGAGGACAAAGTGGAAAAAGATGAAAGCAATTAACTGGAATGTGAGAAGATGAAAAACTGCAGAAATAATGGAGTATCTGTCTGTGTCTGTCTTTTTGTCCATGGACTCAACTTTGTGATGTCTGCTGGTAGTCTGGGAGCAGAGGAGAGGTGTCTCATCTGGCTTGTACAATCCGAAGGCTGTGAAAAAACTCTGAGGTAGGACATTAACCACAAATTTCAAAAGCACAAGTGTGCAGCTGCTTTGAGTTTGGCTCACAAGTTAACCTTTAGACTGATACCACATTACCACTGAGCCTCTTTTAAGTGCTGCACAGACCGCAGAATGTGGGGTGCTACTGCTTTGAACTTAGATTATCTGTAAAGCTATTCCTTTTATGGTTTCATTCATTTCTACGTGGCATAAACCTCAATAATTTATACTTCAGCGCGAGCAACATCAGAGGTATCAGGTTTTATTTACTACTCCCACAGAAGCAGACACTGACAGGAGGAAACAGACAGGAAGTAGAAGTTTAGTGTCAACGACAATTTCACCTAGCTTGAATCACATGGTGGTATGATTGAAGCAATGATTGGTCACAATAAAACCATGGTTTGTCTGCATTCTTTCATTGATTCTCTCAGTTTGTTGTCGGGTAAGGTGGCACTAGGAGGTCATGCACATTGTATTCATCAGTCAAGCTGTCCTTTTGACGAATTTCTGTTTGTCCCTCCCCTCTTATCTTCTCTGTCTCTGTGCCAGTGTCAGAGATAGCGGTTTTGGACGTGACCATCTGGTCAGATTAGCAGACATCATGTCTCTGTGTCCCAGTCTGACCAAAGTGGAGTAAGTACACCTCAATCTCCTTTGTCCATTTTATAGTTTATAGTTCTCGTCATATGAAAAGCTTCTCATCGGCTTGTGAGGAATTTAGGAAAACGGACTATCAGTTAAAAAAGACATTTCGATGTGGAGGGTGATAGTGTAAAGATTTCAAAACTGCAATTCCAGTTTTGGTGACTTTCAGAGTTAAATTTATGTTGAAAGGTTACACACCTTTATGCATAACAAGACTAGTCAAAATGAGTACAGAGACCTGGCTCATTATACTAAAAGTCTCAACTGGTCCAACTTCAATTTATCTTCCAAGCAATACCAGATCCTGGCACACTCATCTGAATATCACGTATGATTACTCTGTGGTTGGTCCACAGGCTCAAGAACAATTTGCTGCAGTTGGATTGGATCGTGGACTTTGTGAAACAGTTGAACATCCATGAGAGAGGACTCAGTGTCAGGTGAGAGAGAACACTGTAGATGTAGCCTGTAGCAACACAGCACATGTAGGATCGTTTTTCTTCCAAATAGTTTTTTTAAGTCATGGCAAACACACAACTCCGTGTGTGTTCTAGAATCTGAAGGAACCTGTTGCCAGTTGGTATACTGTTAAAATACTGAGCTATGTCACACTCTCTGTTCTTTGACAGTATTGAGGAGGGTTGGATCAGATCCGAGGAGGCTGTTGCTCTGGTGTGTCGCTGTCTGGAGCTCAACAGCAGCATACGCACTATCAAGTGAGAGATGCAAATGAACACACATTGGAGGACTATACGCCCTTTGTAGTTATTCACATATTCAAACATATTCAAACTCACTGTAGAATACGTCACATTTGCAGGGTTCAACACACCATGCTGCACCTGTCTTTGATGAGGTCCACTGAACTGACATCACTCAGGTAATGCATCTGGGCATTTCTGAAAAGTGAACCCTCCCTGAATAGATAAAGATTAAAACATATTTTATAATGAATATAAACAGTAAACCTGCTAATCCTCTCCCTCCTCCAGCTTTGTAGACTGTGCAGTAGAGGGGCACCAGCTTGCACCCATGAAGAACTTCATCCAGAAGTGTCCTCTACTGACAGAACTTGAGTTAGTACTCTCCCTTGTGTGTATTCATATAATAAGTATTCAGTTTGCAACAGGGACTTTTTTATTAATGAATGAAATACAGTGATGTTTAATCATGTTTACTGTCATTTTTCACAGCTTGTCCCACAACAGACTTGGTCTGGGGGGAGCTGAGTTTCTCTGTTCTGTTCTGCCCTCGCTGCCACATCTTTCTTCTCTCAGGTGAGACGTTTTGGACATTTGACAGTTTTATTTCTGTTTGTTTTGAGTTCTGAGCATGAGAATCATCTACTCTCATCTTTTGCAGTGTTGCTTCCAAAGGGACTTTTGTGATTGAGAAGCTCTCAGAGGCATTGCTGCAGGCTACAGCAATCCAGTGCCTGAAGTGAGCAACAAACACACATTTTGGGACTTGTGTGGAGCCTTTTTTATTCTGTTTCCTCTCATCTTTCTTTATTCAGAGTGGTTGATATAAGAGAATTGATTTGCTGGTAATTTACAACGGTACATGCATAGTTCACTTAAGGCAGTTTTTTAAGGCAGTCTGGGTGAATTCACAACAATAACATGGCAAAGCAAGTTCCTAAAGCTTTTATCTCTTTCTGAATTTTTTTCTTGTGTAAAGTAATACGGCTTATGAGGTTTTGATTTTTGATTTGCAAGAAAGCTAGAGATCTACAAAGTTTTCTTGTTGTCCCTTTAATTATGGGCAAAACATCAAAGATTTGACCTGTGTTTCTGAACAAAGTTGTTTTTAGAGGAGATAAATGGTTTCTCCAGCACATTGTTGAATGTGTTTCCCTGAAAAACCAACTAAGATAAGACAAGACATGTATGCACATGACCAAGAAAAAAGGACAAACGTCAGTCAATCTTTCATTCACAAAACAACCAAAAGACAGACTGGTTTGCGGTTGCAGATTTAGAAATAAAATGCTGTGTGTACTCCACCAATCAGAAGTGTTCAGCGCTGCGATTTTTAAACACAAAGTTAGGAAGTAAGTAAGGGCTTAAATAAGCTGTTGGTCCCTTAGGTGGAAATGCACTTAGTTTCTCCAAAGGTTAATAGTCTCTGGGGAAAGTTCCTGCCGTGGAATTGCTTCATATTGACTTTATGGACATAATGTCAGCTCACCAGTTAAGATCAGATGCTTCCGGTGTTTAATGGGTCTTTTTTATGACTTGTCATGCATGAAAATAACTCTTTAACATTTGACTTTAAATTTCAATGAATAGCCCTGTGCATCATTTTTGTGTTTGTTCATGAATTGAAATAAACTGTCCTCTTTTCTTTCTCCCAGTTTATCAGGTCATGTGATTGGTGACACTGCAGCAGAAATTATGACCGGGATGTTTCCCCGTCTACGATCACTAAAGTACGCATTTAACATTCAGCATAATATTATTTCTGCAATAGTGTAAGCTCACAGGTGGTTATATGAACATAATTTGGACCTGTTAACGATACCCTTTGACTTGTTCTCTCCAGCCTGTCTCATTGTTTGTGGTCAGCGGCTGGAGGGCTTCAGCTCATCAGAGCACTGGGAGAGAGTGTCAGTCTGGAAAGCCTCAGGTAAGACACACATGTAGGCTTGTATATGAACTTTTGTGCATAAATGTCTGAATGCAGATATACTGGTTTCTTTAATGTCCTGAAGATAAATAAGTGTGCGTGTGTGTGTTTGTGTTTGTGTTTGTGTTTGTGTTTGTGTTATTTGTGTGTTTGTGTCATTTGTGCATGTCTAGTCTGGACTCTTTGCAGCTGAATGAGGAGAGCAGGGTGTGTCTGTCACAATCACTCAGGAATATCAACTCTTTACGAAGTCTCAAGTAAGAAACACTGTCTGGTTTACTGCAGCAGTCTCATTATAATCATCATAATGTGGCCTATTTACTACTAAGTATTAACAGCACTTAAGCCTGCATAGCAATTTCAACCAGGCGTTTGTAAATTTACTACTACTTTGGCACGGACATTCTGTACTTATACACATATCCATCACCTCTCAAATCATCTGGTCTATTTATGATATCATACATTTGCTGACTGTCCCTGCCAAAACTGAGGCTCGAATTCCAGCCACCGCTGCTACAGCTCATCATACCAGCATGTCAGCAGCTCCACATGAAGCTCATCAAAAAAACTCCCCCCATCCTGTTCCCTCATAGTGCCAAGCTGTAAAGTGTTGCTCACTGATGGGGCTGCCAGGTCAGGACTTAGCTGGCAAATGTCAGAGCTGTTTATACAGCATGCACATGCATATCATATTTACATGGACATAAATCATCCTCACAAGAGATGGCAAATTATTTTAACTAACTCTAACTATTTTAATTTGCCCACAGTTATTCATTATCCACTCCATTCATTACCAGCATAACAGGTTCACAGCATGGTTCATTTTAGCCACTGTTTTGGTCTTAGACTAGATGCAAATGCTTATTAGTTCAAGTCACATTTTAGTCATTTTTTTCCTTCACAGTTTTAGTCAACGACAAGTCACTAATTTTAGTCAACTTTTTGTCAAAATGTTTTCTTTTTTAAACTGACACAATTAGGCTAATAAGCCTCTGCATAATCAGCAGCCAGTCACTTTTCACAACACACTAGGCAGTTTGATCAGGCTGTTGTACTTAAAAATTTACACGAACAATTAGCTTATTAACATAAGATTTTTTTGGCAGTAGAGCCAATAAAACATGAAAAGATATCATCCAAATAAATTGCTGTACAATCTTAGAAGCAACAAATTGACTAGATAGTAATTGCCATTCCATGTTTAGGGCTGTCATTGAAGGGTAACTCCATAAAATGTTGGATATTAAAGTGGGTTTCCAGGTCTTCTGTAGTGCTACTGCAAATGTGAAAAAAGTAGTATAAATACTATTGTGTATCCAGAGGAAACTGCATGTACATTAACCTCATAAAATGCCTACAGTGATTGCATTGTGGGAAATGTAGGCTCCAAGTTTTAAGAAGCAACACACTGTTAACACAATTTGAAATTTGCCACAAATTGACACAGCAGACTGCCCAGTAACATTGACCTAATCATGGTAAGTTTACATGCTTAGTTAACATTAGGACTTATAGTTAGCTTACTCATCATTGCATTAATAGCAGGGTGATACTACTTCAAGTGTCTCTTTTAGGTCCGTTGTATCCTTCCCACTTAGTTTGTAGCCAGATAATATATTTGTCTCCCTCTACGGCATTATACTTTAATTTCTGCCAAATTATGAATATTCAGTTGTTTTCACAAATCTATTTTATTTTATTTTTTAAGATTTTTACCAATCCCTTTTTGCATACAAGCCATCATGTTGTCACTATCTCGCTGTTGGTTCGGTACAACATCACCGGGGATTCTGCAAATCTGTGCATGTCAGCCAATGTCGAGGAACATCTCTCTATAAAAGCAAGGAACTTCTGTCTGTCTGTGTGTATGTGTGTATGTGTGTGTGTGTGTGTGTGTGAAATATCTCTGCGGATCAGGATCAGACTGACCTGAGAGTTTCAACGTGGCTGCTGCTTGGTTTAAGGGTGTGCCATGCGGATTTGTTTGGATTACAATGATACCGTTAATGAATCATTTCATAAATGCTTTATACACTCTGGAGCATAGTCTATCGGAGCCCCCACAGTGACATGCGCATTAGAGCCAGTCACTGCAGAGCTCAGGACTACGACAC
>CAEMYA010000008.1:78968-90654 GCA_903131615.1 Diplodus sargus
GAGAGGCTGTTTTGAATGAAATAGTTTTGACTCAATATGTCCTCTGATCAACATCATCTGATGTACATACAGGTACTTGTGTTTTCATCTTTATTTATATCGCAATATCGTGATACGTATCGTATCGTGACCAAAGTATCGTGATACCTATCGTATCATGAGGTTCTTGCCAATACCCACCCCTACCTCAAAGAGTGTGTGTGTGTGTGTGTGTTTAATTCTTCCTCAGTGGGTATCTATAGCCAAAAATTAATCTTATAAAACTGAACTCATAAGGGCTGTTAAACCACATTTGTGATTTATTGATTACTGGCAAGTAATTACTTGTGTAGTTTCCATCCTTTTTTATGTCAACGTTAATAATAAAGTGTTGCATAGATTCAACACATTTCTTACTGTTTTGTAGAACTCTGCAAACCATTTATTTCTGTAGGGAAATGTGCACCCTGCCTGGCAACAGACACGGTCACCCAGTGTGTTGCTAGCATCTTATCTTCTCTCTGTATGTTTCATGTAATTTATGATTTTGTCGGCTGTCAGTGTAATACACACTTGTTCCCGTAAAGAGTTACGTAAGGCCCCTAACGAGAAACTGTGTGTTATACTGGATACCAGCCATCAGCATGTGTAACAACACCCTCCAGTACAGTTCATTTCACAGAGAATGTTTTCCTCTTTAAATTATAGTGATGTATTCATTCATTCATTGTTCATTTCAAAAGTGGTTGGCAGATGCTTACACCTATTATTAAGAAGACTCCCTGACCACAGGTTATAATTTGTGTATTTTATTATGTAGGATAAATTCTATTGATTTTGGAGATTCCATGACTTGTCACCTTCTACCAGCAGTACCTGTAAATTAGTAGAAGAAAATAAAAATGTCAGACACATTTTCTTTTAAGGTTACTTTTTCAAAGTAGCTACTTACTTGAGGGCACCACCTCAACCCACACACTCCCAGAGAGACTGCTCCGCAGACACACACACCTACCTGCACTAAAGTGTGTGTAGATGAGGGCTGGTACAGTGGACCAAACCACTGTGAGGCATATGAAGAAAGGGGGCCAATCTTTAAAATCTTAAAAAGACATTGCTTTGCACAAGTTTTCAATTAATGTTATCATACTATTTAAGATAATATCTTGAGTGCCACTGAGGGAAGCAACTGTGTTTTTCCCAGGGGATTCTTAAATGTGAGGATTTGCAGCTTTTCTTGATCTAACATAAGAGTATATGTAATTTGGTGTTCAGACTGTTTGTGAGACAAAACAAAACATTACACAGTGTACCCTGGGACTGACATTTTTCTTTTTCACTATTCTGATCTAGCTCAAAGCACCAGTGTGCCAAGTACAGCCTCACAAAGCTGCCGGCATGGCTCTAGATCTTTTTTTAATGGATCATAATCACGGTAATGAGCCCCTATTCATCCTGGCTAGTTATTGTATTAATTATCAAAACGTTCTTGTTGTCTGTTCCATGCTCAGGTTTCAGCCTCCATCAGTTTAAAGAAGGTGTCCAGAAGTTCAAAGTGTGTAATTACCATTTTATAATATGAAGGGGCACTTGATCAGCCATGAAATACCGAGTGTGGGGTGGTGCGTGGGCTTCTCTGAAACTATTGTTTATTCAAACTTTTTCCGTGTTTCTTTCCTCCAGGTGACCAGCTGTGACCTCAGACCATGGCCTACACTCTAGGCTCGGCCAATGAGGGCCAGACGCGCAGTGTCGGACCTCAGCACTGCGTCACTCGGGTGGAGCTGTCTGTTACTGCAAACAGCCTGCTGGACCGAGATGTGGCCTCCAAGTCAGACCCGTTCTGCGTTCTCTTCCATGAAGTGGATGGAAACTGGGTTGAGGTAAGGATGAAGGGATGATAGAAGAAAAACTGCTGGATGGAGAAAGACAGAGGTGGAGAAAGAGATATTAAAGAAAGGTGTAGGAGTGAAGAAGAGGTGTGTTTTGTCGACATAAAACAGGTGGAAAATGGAGAGAAATCAGCAGGATGAAAATGTCAGATTGGGGAGAAAAGGCTGAAGAGGAGATAATATATTCGTGTTCGGATCATAAGGAGTGAAACTCATCTCTGGTGCTTCTCCATGCTGTGTGTTTCAACTGCAGGAGGCGGAAAGACAAGGATAAATGGGAGGCAGAAATAAAAAGATTGAATGGAGCATGGAAGATTTGAATAAGTGCTTTCAAGGTCAGGTCCACCATGCTCTTCCTGCACAGCAAAGACGAGAGGATTTTGTCTGTTGTCTATGTTACTTTATAAGCACTATATGTTGTGAACCAGATCCAAACTCATGATGTCTTGACCATCTGGCATGAACCCGGCGTGCTGAGCCCAGTAGGATGTTGAAACATTTGTGAGCGTTCTTCCAGGCTCTGTAGATTTGGCGCATTTGGGGGCTGCCAAGATGACAATATACTTTTCCTCAAGAAAGCATTTTTTTTTTTGTTATAGATAACAATGACATAAGAGCCAGCCTGATAAATAGGTATACAATATTGTATTGCAGATATACTGTATCAGTATATATGTTGTGAACTTTCAACTACCTACGACAATATTGGGCTCAAACAGTATTGGTCATACTGTAATTGAAATCTTAGGCACTGCCATTATAACATCACTTCTATACTTTGATTGGAAAAAGAAAAAGAAAAATTCAGATGTGTAAAAGCAGACTTAGAAGTCATAGACCATGGTTCTATAAGGGACAGCAGAAAAGACTTGCTGAAAGTGAAAATCCTGGGTGGATAGGAAATTTGAAGACACTTACATACAGTATACGGTCTATGGTTTGAAAGTAAAGAATAAAAAGCTTGTAATATTGTGATGTCATTATCGTGGGATAGCAAAGATAGTCTTTGCTTTGCGCTGACTGAAAGCAAGAATATGCTGTAGTCAGATTTCCTGCATAGCTGTTAGCTTGGAGGTCTCTGCGCAGATTTAGCTTGTTTCCTTGTTTGCTTAGACTTGTCCCTTGCAGGTGTTTGCTGCCTCACTCCAGAGACATGCAAGTCAAAGGCCTGTTCACACCAGGAATTAAAACAGTAAAAATTTAATGGCGAGGTCAATTAGTTCCACTGGAAACGCTGCAATTATTTGATCTGCTCAAGGAGGCTAAATTAATCAGTGCAAATGTGCTCTGTGTAGAGTTCAGCTTTGGTGAAATTTGATATGCGAAATCAGGCCGTTGATTAATAACAAGCCATCCTGGCAGTGTTGACCTTTAAGGGAAGCAGAGATTCCAAAATTGAGGAGGCTATTGTAGCTTGTTGGCTGAATAACACAGGGAAGGCAATATAATAGGAGAAAGAATCTAACAACCTCTCAAGGCTTTATTCCACCTGTAGCACACTGTGGAGTGGGCCAGGCTCTCGTCCCAGACAGCACACAGCTGGAATAGATAGGACTGAAAGATTGAAGTAGGGATTTGTTATGAACTGAAATAAATGAGCACAATCACAATTAGTATCAGAAATGATTAATTGTAGAATATATTTGAGTATAGATTTTATGCATATGACTACATATAAAAAGTTTAGTCCAGCCACATTGTACTTTGTGTCCAGTTTCTTGTTTGCAGAGCCTTTTGCCTCACTTTAATTCTATAAGCAAATGTAATGTAAACGTGTAATGTACAGCATCTTCATGGTGTAGAAAAAAAAAGCTGGAGATGCTCAAGAGGAACACGGTGATGAAGTTTTGGTACGTGTAGGCAGCTGCCTCAAGGCTTTTTGTAGCGAACAGCTGGTCAACAGGGCAAGCTGGCTATGGTGTACGTGTGTGCGTGCGTGCCTGTGCGTGTGTGTAGGCGAGTGCCTCGGGTTGTAGCTAGCTGTCGGTCAGCAGGGCATGTGGCTCTGATGTGAAATTGCTAACCGTTACTATGGCAACAGGAAGGGAAACAAAAGCTTAGTGCTCCTGGAGCGAGGAAACGATGGAGGAGGCGAAATGAGGCCCAAACCTTTTCTCGGATATTATCCACAGCTCGCTGTTTCTCTCACACCCTGACTTTCTCACTTTCTCTGATCCCCTCCTGTTGGCTTTGTTTTCTCTCCACTGATTGCCTTTATCGTTTCTTTCACCAGCCTTGCACTGTGTCTCACTCTGTTTTACTGTCTGTCTGTATGCCTTGTGAGATGGAGGTGTGAGAAACAGCTGGGTTCATCGGGGAAAAAAAGGTTTGAGAGGGTAAGAAAGGGGTAAGAGTGTGAGAGCAAGGAGATGTGAGAGAAGCAGATGAAAAGGGTGGAGGGGTAGAGAGGATGAGGGGAAATTAAAAAGACCAAAAGGACAAAGGTGAAAACATGATTGAGCGACAGATAGGAAAGTGGTAATAGAGGAAACCATGATGGAAAATGTAATAGAAGCCAAAACAGGTGTAAAAGAGGAAATATGTATCTCTGCCATGTAAATGATGTGGCACCTGTTAGCTGACTGCTAACTCAACTAACTCCAAATCCTCATACTAATCCCAACACGTGTTATGGACGCAGATTCCTGTAACACTGCAAGTGAGAAGTCACATTCAGTGTGATTCCAGAATCAGTGGGGTATAAAATCACATTGTCAGCAGTGTGCTTCTGTTGGGTGAAGTCTCATGTAGCCTTGGGACGTCATTTGCAGGATGCTTTTTTGTGATAATGAACCATGTTTTCAATTAAAATTTTGCTTTATTATACAAATTTTGGATGGAGCAAAAATGGATGGAGAAAAATGAGCTGAAAGAAACTTCATCAGAACAGTGTTTGTCTCCTTCATTAGGTCACTTTTTGGTTCAGTGATTTAACAGATTATTTCAGATATCTGAATAAAGGTAAATCTGGATTATTAAAGCTAATAAATCTAAAAAAAACGAATGGATTGAGTATGATGTTAAAGTTGAAGATCATAGTGACAAACCAAAAGATAATGATCACTCAGTTCTGTAGCTTCCCTCAGTTTTGTGGAGCGTCTGTTGTCTCATCATATTTGTTTTACGGCCTATGAGGGCTTGTGTTCACACAGTGTTTTTATCAGGCAGAAAAGCACTGCAGTGCACTCGCTTGAGAGAAAAAATGCTGCACGTTGGTTTTGATTGACATCTGTTAACACTATGATAACAGAGGGCTGATCACACAAGCTTCCAACGTGAAGGGCTTTTCTGTCGCTGTTACAATAGTTTCCATCTGATAAAGCTCAGGATAGACATACACACCCAAAACAAGCTTTTCCTCGATTTTCTGGATTACCAGGGTGACGGGTGACAAGTCCTGAAAGATCTAATGTATGCTTGGATTCCTGAAAAAAATCCACTGTGACGCCAGCACCTTTCTAAAAAGTAATTTTCAACTTGACGTGCTTGGAGTAGCTGCACAATTAAGGCAGAGCACTTTGAAAAAAGACGTTGGGCCCAATGTTATTTCTCTAGAGGGCTGCATGCCAATGCATATGCTTACTCCTCATTAGAAACAATTGAAGAAAGACACTGGTGCTCAGAAAAAAAAAAACGCTATTTGGAGACAGGCCCAGGGATCAGATACCATAAATTCACTGTACACTACATACCATACATACTGTCGATAGCAGAAAAATTTAAAGACTAGCTAGTGATCATAGTGGAACAGTGATTGAGGCTTATCAGGAGTTGGTTTAAAACAATCTAGGATAGAGAAAGAGCGAGTAATGGACCTGGATGAAAACCAGAGTCCTGTTAGCTGGCATATGCTTTTTGCTTGGAGGGTAAGCAGCTCTTGAACCTTGTTGTTTCCCCAGTTTGCAGACATTTTGAGGTGAAGTCACTCTTTGATGCTAACTACTGTTATCTGTTTTTAAAATCTGCTCCTGCTTGTCGGTCGCACACATGTCATATTGCCAAATAGTCCGTCCTGGTTACTCACTGATTCACACTTTTTACACAGAACACATTGTTGTTCTGTTACTACCTCCGTTGTTCACAGAACAACAGTGCCCCCCAATTCTGCTTTTGTGTCTTACATACAGAGTGAGGTAGAATAAAGGCATGCTGCCTGTGTAGAATCTACAAATGTCACTCTTGCCCCTTGGGCATGAAAAAGTAGATATAATCAACAATATGCTCTGCACCATTTGTGGAAAAACCATATCATTTTTTTTCAAAACGGGTCTAATTTGTGTGTATAAAAGGGGGAAAAAATAAATGTTTTTTTTGGCTCTGCATGTTTGTGAGCAATTCCTTTTTAACAACAGCAGCTTTTGAGTCTTTGAAACCACTTGCTTGTCTCATTGATTCCACCTCTCTAGCACTGAGCTGTTTGGCACTGATGTCTCTCTCCATTCTCTACCTGTCTGTTGAGCGGCGGAAAAAAAAGGCACAAACTACTGTATACCCAACCTCATTATGTTCACACTGGTAATTTACAATTTGTTTGAATCCCAAAGTGCATGTTTTAACCACACACATTTTCACCATAGCCAGTGAAGGTTAGAACTCTGAGAATCGCTTCTGTCCTTGAAAAGCAAGTTTAAGATTTTAAGCAGACATGTTCCAAGCCCCGAGTAGTCACACAACTCTCCAGGTAGCACCAACCAACCAAAAAATAACTGACAATCAACAAACTCCTATACACAATGAGAAATGTTGTGATCATAAGGGATATGGTGGAACACACACACCAAGAGGCTAAGCAGCTCAGTGGACAAATAGTGGAGTGTTATTGTAGCTTATGTGTTTATACTTCAAGTTTGACTACAGTCAAAACATTTTGTTGTTAGTGCCCTGTAGTAATCTGTTGTGCATCCAGCTGTTGATATTGTTGTAATGGCACCATTTGTATCTCAGAGGAAAATGCATGTTTCAGATCTATAAAAAACACGAAGGATAAGAGAGGATTGTGCCACAGGCTCTGATCCATTTCCAGAGCCAATCAGCCAGGTTCAATTCCACTGGCACACAAATATGAGACATGCACTTCAGCCTGACGGGCTGCCGTGATGCCCCAGTAACATCAGTTTTTAAGCTACAAAGTGTAGCCATTCGTCTCTGCTTTGTTCCCATGTGCCAGACAGGTGGATAAGTGTTGTAAGCACTGTTAGCAAGCCAAAAGTAAAACGCTTTTCCCTCTGAAACAGGTCTGCAGCTCAGGTCTCTTCTCAGTTCTTTAGTAATAACAGAGCTGACTATCAGATATTTTGGATAAAAGTATTCATCATAGGCCATTTAAGGTTATGTTTGATTTACAGTTATTTGACTCTATACTCAAAGTGATTTACTCACATATGTCGAACAGTCAGGATTTTTAGCTGCCTTGAGACTGAATCAGAACACAATCATTTGTATTTTCTGCTCTGACCATGGTGCAAAGAGTCTAGCTGTACAGTCGAAGAACATAGAACGATAATAAATGATAAAATAAGAAAGAACAACTCCTGACTGGACAGTCTACTCGTCTGATGCCGCAACATGTGTGTCAGAGAACAGCTGACCACCAAAAGGCTCCTGATCTGGAGGATGGTGAAAGTGAATGAAACATTTTATAGTTTGTTGCCTCACCAGCAGCTCTGTGAGGCTGAACATAGGCTAACATACTTATGTTTAGGAGATAAAAGGCTTACTTTGTTCCTCAAGTGTGTTAGCTAACAATTAAAAATAAGCTCAAAACACAAAAAGCCTGCACTAAGGGGAATGGCATTTGTTTTGCAGACAATTGGTCTTAACCCAAAGTTTTGGACAATTGAAACGCACATTAGAAATGCACATATTTAGATACCGAGCATACATTCCCCTTGTCCCTTAGCATATTATATAAAAGCAGATGCTATTTACAACGTGGAATTATGACCTGATGAGTGCACTAGATCAACATCATTTCATGGCAATCTATCCTGTAATTTTCACGATCTTTCACACCTGATTGCCCTTGTGGGAACGAGTCTAAATCAGCTCACTTAAATTTAGTAACACATAAGTCCAAACACTGAAGAACCAAACTACGTTTTATTCCCCCGGTGATAAAATATGACATCAAAGTAAAGTGCTTTGTTTTGTGCCTGTGAATTAGCAGGAGAGATGTAATTCAGTGCCAGTGTGTTGACTATTCATGGCAACCATCTCCAATGCACCCGTCCAACGACCATTCAAAAATGCCTTTTATATTCACTCCAATTCAAAAGTGCCGTATAGTGACCTCATCTAATGGTGGATAAACACACTATGCAGTGTACTCTGGGTGAGTCACTCTGGAGAGTAGCACTGCAAGTGAGTATTAGTCATCCAACCACCTGGTTTTAAGGGACCCAGAGCAAATAACATGACTCTCATAGTGCTCAAACAGATGCCTACACACTCTGTACTGTCTGTGCTGTCGGGGCTATATTTTGGGGGGTGATGAGAGCTCATCACTTGTAATACCTCAAAACTGAACTGACCTGGGAAAAGTAGCACTGAACTCAACGCTGCACCAAATTACTCTTGTGTGAGGGGTCACAGTGCTTAAATCTAAGGAAGACAACTCTGCAACTTTACTAAGCCTATTAGTCTTTTTTAGCTCTTTGCTTTACATTTGGGTCAGTCTCGCTAATGCACTCTCACCATACCCTGTTTCAGGCAGTAGCAGGCTGCTCTTTGAAACTGCTGAACTTTACCTGCCCAGCATAAAAGAGTAGAATTTTAGTAATTAGCTCCAGAAGAAAGCAGCTAAAGACCAAAATATTTCTTGTGTCATGGCTTTTGTGCAGTGTTGATCTGCAGCCCTGGTGACTTTGGTGATACTGTACGCTAACTTTTGACTTGTAACACCATGAGCTGTCATTTTTTTTATAAGAAGAAGAAGAGTGTTTATTTATCACATACGATCATGCATTGTACAGCATGGTGAAACTGATTATCTGAATTAAATGCATTACAGAGGACCTGGGGACCATCTCCACATCTAAGCCAAGGACACTGGAGAGTTAACCTAATATACATTTTTGATAGTGGGGAAAACCAGAGCACCCAGAGGAAACTCACGCAAGCACAGGGAGGACATGCAAACTCCACACAGGAATTCTCTGCCCCAGCAGAGAATTAAACCCCGGACCTTCTTGATGTGAAGGAGTAGTGCCAACCGCTGTGCCACCCTGGCACTGTTTAGTGAAATGCCTTAAACTCACTAGATTGATTGATCAGAAAGTCTGGGACATACATTTATGTCCTCCTCAGAATGAAAGAATGATGTAATAATTTGTAATTACATGGCAAAACTGTACCTGCTTTTGTTGTTGTTGTCTTTGTTAACATGTAAGCATGCAGACATCAGCATTTAGCTCAAATCACAGCAATACAAGTACTGGCCTCACAGAGCCACAAGCATGCCTGTAAACTTTGAGTCTTGTCGCTCAGGCCATGGTAGAGACCTACAGTGCTCACTAATGCCAAATTATTTTCTTATATACGCCCACTAATTTGCATTTATCATACCCTGTTTCTTCACACTTTTCATACATTCTTCATACATTTGCCATTAAATAAATACAAAATAAACTCTTTTTATTTTTAACATTTTATTGCTTTTGCTCTTGTATTTCATTACTGTTGATAATATGGAGAAACTCAATCCAGCAAAGTGGTAAATGCAGTGGAGTGAAGGCAGCCGGAGACTACCGTGGCTTCATTATCATTTTCATTTGAGTCGGTAGAGGAATTTGAGAGGTTGGATGTCGAGGAGTCAAAGACAAGCTTCACTGACACAATCAGACACCTACCTGTTTGCATAATGGTATGATTAAATCAGGTTTTCCATGTAAACACAATATCTTGAATTGATCACAATCAGGATAAGATGTACAGTTCACAAGTTTGCATATAAAATGTGATACAAGTTACTTTATTAGTTATATTCAGCAGCTGCCGACAACACCCCTGCCACCTCAATATAAAACACAACCGGTTTTGCCAATACTCACTTTATTGGAGGTACATTTTTAACAGTAACGCCAAGTAAACAATGTATCGCTTACTTGTTTTGCACCAAAGTCTAACTTTTGTTGTTTGGGTGATGGGGGACGTCCTGCAGAAGTCGAGGCCGTGGCTTTGCTCGCATCTCTCTGCGTAACACCACCTGGTGCGACTTGCTCTGTAAACTTAACTGTGCTGCGACTCCAAATGTTTCTTCAAATTTGACGTTGTGTTTTTGAAGCATGATAGCACTTTGTCTCCAGCACAGAGTGTACAACAAACCTTGATGTTCTCACCTTTAGCTGACACAAACTCAAAATAATGACTGTTTTTCCAGCTAGAAAACGTGCATTTCTCTCCTCCCTCCATTGTTGTTTGTGTCGCTGCGTGGTGTTACACGTGAGTTGTCCTCGTGCTGAAAACGTGAGTTGTCGCATACATGACGTCACTCCTCGAGAAGCAAGAAGAAAGCAAAATATGTATTTTTACTAAGGAAAATGACAAAAATAATAGTAACGCACAGTGACTTGAATAAGTAACTTTAATCTGATTACAGGTTTGGAAATATTAACGCGTTAGATTACTCGTTACTCGAAAAAGTGGTCACCATGAAAAAATGGTTACTGGCATCACTGCCGTCCGTCTGGTTTTTGTGCTGGTTTTTGCCCTTTTTTAAAATTAGATATCGATCCATTTTGTGCCTGCATCTCATGCTGGCTAGCGGAGGTAACGTAAGCTGGCTGAAAGCGCGCACTGCGGTGAAGTGTAAACAATGCCGTAAGCGGGCTGTGTTGCCAGGTTTGCGTTTTTGTAGTGCAGTGTTCACTGTATATTTATGTAGCACATTTGAAAAAATTTATTGGCTGTGTTACCATATTGTTTTAAGCTACCATGCGAGTCAAATATGAAAACTTGGCGAGCAGCATGTGGCTATCTCTGAGTATCTCTGAGTTAAATGGATCATTCTTATTCACAGTCCCCAGGTACAACTGCAATCCACTTGAAATGCATGTAAATCAGCTTTTTGGTTTAAAAGTCTCTCCTTGTTTCTTGTCTTTTAGCTTGGCCGCACTGAAACAGCAGTGAACAACTTGAACCCAGTGTTTGGAGTGAAGTTCCAGGTGGACTACCACTTTGAGGAGATCCAGAAGCTCCGCTTTGCCATGTTCGATGAAGACAAGTGTGCCACGCAGCTCTACGAGCACGACTTCCTAGGAGAATTCATTTGTACACTGGGAGTGGTATGGAGCGATTTCTCCTCTTCTCCCTCATTTACTATTTCATAAACGCATGAAACTTGGTACACTTGTACAGTTCGGGGCCCTGAACATTTTCAGAGATGGGGCCATCAAAAAATGCCACATGGTGACCATATTACCTTCTGCCATAACTGAGCTATTTGTTCTGCATCATATTTACTGGACGAAAAACATGATAACAAGAAAAGGTGATGTTCACCCCCATTTTTTGTTGTCCAAGGATTACACTGATGTCATATGACATGATGAATTGCTCAGGTGAAGTGGTGATGGGGAATTCTGTTTAAGTGTGACAAGGATGGGGCACCGTTTAGCTGAGTTGGTAGAGCGGGTGTCCCATGTACAGAGGCTTTGTCCTTACTGCAGAAGCCCCGTGTTCGAGTCCCGGCCTGGGACCCTTTACTCTTCAGCTGCTCTGTCAATAAAGCCATATAAAGGCCAAAAAAAAACACTTGTGAGAAGAAAAAAGTGTGACAAGGAGACTAGAGACACATAAGGCACGATGCTCATTAACAT
>CAEMYA010000008.1:110403-134115 GCA_903131615.1 Diplodus sargus
TATATATATATATATATATATTATTGGGAGCTTTGTCATGGCTTTATGACAGTAAATGGGGTGTGAGAGAGAGGGGATGGCAAATGGTGACAGATTGGATTCGAACCATAGGCCGCTGCGGCATGGACACAGCATCTGTACATGCGGTGCTTGCTCTGTAAACTAAGCCAAATTGGGCATAATCCCATTTATTAATCCCTTAAATTTGAGTAAGTAAGGGCTCTCTATTCTGAAGGTAAACAGCTCCAGATCAGAGCAGAAAGAGATGTGACTACAGGTGTTTTATTCCTCCTGAATGTCTTTGCACCTGACTCTCTCATCCAGCAGCTGAGCAGAGGCTTCACACCCCCTGCAGCATCGTGTCATCCCCACACATGTCCTTTCGACGACTTCGTATGTTATCTTGATACACAAACGCTCCTTAGGAATACACCATAGAGCCACAATTTACTCAAACTTTATTTTGCTTTGCATTGCATTGCATTTATATCCCTTTAGGCCCCATCCATACGGAAACGCTCTTTAGTGTAAACGCACATGTTTTGCATCGTTTTGGCCGATCGTCCACACAGATCCTGTAAACTCAGCGCCTAAAAACACACTTTTTTAAAACCGGGTCTCAAGGTAAACGCCCTTGCGTTTTCATGTGGACAGCGAATCCACATACTTTCCGAAACGATGACGCCATCGCCCCACCCCTCGACCTCTTGCCTCCGACCTCTGAACCCCGCGACATCTCATAACAACAACAACAACAACAATGGTGGACTACATGCTTGTGTTCGTGCTGCAAAAGATATTGAGGTTTTCTTGCAACTTACTCGCCTTGTAGTTGAGTGTGAGTCGCAGCAGCAGTTTGACCTCATTAACGGTCCTTCTTCCTCTTGTTGTGTTCGGTTTCTCCGTCTACTGTCTGTTTGTTTACAGCGCGCAATCTCTTCTTCTCTGTTTTTTGGGGAATTTCAAGCGCCACCTATAGGCTATAATATGAACTACAGCGTTTTCGGTCGTGTGGACAAGCCCTTAGTATAGCTATGCCAAATGCTTTTCAGCATGATAGCCACCTGTGCACATCCACACGTATACACAGGTGTTAATGTTCACAAGCCATGAACGTCAGCAGATGTAGATCTGAAAAAAGGTCCTAAGGCAATTTTTCAGGTATCACTTACTACTGAGGTAAAGGCAAAACATCAATGCCATTTTTAGCAGATCAAATAGTCAAAAAATGATGTCAGAACTGTCATTCCAGTGAGCAGTTCAAGAAGAGACTCTCAACTGGAGCAAGGATGCCCAGGCCTGCTTTCTGAATCCAGGGCTAGGAGTGCTGTTTGAAGCTGAGAGCCTGTTGGCTCGGGGGTGAAAGTGGTTGGTGTAATAGCTTCAGAGGGAACATAGTCACAGCTATGGCACGAAGCATCTTGATAGGAAAGATGTGGCAATTTGGAGTACTATTCACAGAAGGTGGGTTGTGTGCTTAAGAAGGTTTTGTCCTTAGTAGACCTACAGGGAGACTTCTGGGGTTCACTGTCAGGTCACACAAGAGGGAGCTGTAATTTTGGAGACATACTATTACTTTGTCTTATGCTGTGGCCACCATTGGTTGTAGAAAAATAATATGAAGAAGCTCTGTCATTGTTGCTTCTGATTCAGCAAAATAGCTCCCTGCTTATTCTGCTGTTCTGCTGCAGTGGCAAGAAAGTTTGCAGTTACGTTAGTTAGTTAGTTAGTTAGTTAGTTAGTCTTAATCTTGCATGTTGTGCTCACTCATACTGCAAGTTTTAATCAGACTCTCTGCACGACCAAAACATTTTATGCTCACACAGTAGGGATCAAATGACCTTTAACGATGTGGCTGCTCACTGACTGTTGACACAGAATGCCCAGGTTTTGTGTATACGGACTTTCCATTTAATGCCAATAAAGTTTATTCAAACAAGATAAACACCGTCCTCAAACTTCACAACAAATGACAACCAATATGACAGAATTTGGCCTGAATCTAAAAATAGCCCAAGATTGGTTTGGACTTAAATCAGTCTTGATCTGACTGTCTGTTGTCAGTTGTGTGAATTTTAATGCTTGAAGATCACAAAAGTTACACAGCATGGTTCCCCACAAATTGAGCTTGTTTCAGCAAGTGAAACCATTGATTTGAGCGATTCCATTGAGATTACATTATTTCAGTCTGTCATGTCACTGTTATACCACTGGGGTCAAAGAAGTCTAAAGAAGAATAGTTTCCCTAAGCTAAACTTGAATAGTTTCGTATGTTGGGTATGCATGTGAAAATACATAGTACGAAGCTTCTTTGGTAAAGAGCTGGAGTTTGAGGATGAAGAAAGATCTGTGACTGAGCAACCAGTACTGAAACATGTTTAAACAGGAAACCAATCATAAAATGCTGTTCAGCATATCTTGTATTGTGATAAACCTTCTTTTTTTTACTGTAGGGATCAACTAACAATTGTTTTCATTGCCATTAATCTGCAAATTTTTATATTGATTTATCAGTTAATCATTTGGTTTGTAAATCTCAAGAAAACAGCAAAAATTGCCCATTACAAGACAAAGGGGGCATCATTAAAATGTCTTGTTTTGTTGACCAACTGTCCAAAACCCAATTGAACTATAACGTATTAAACTTACTATAATGTAAGACATAGAAAAGCAGCAAAAACGCCAATATATGAACCTGGCTCAGTCAATTTTTGGCATTTTTTTCTTGAAAAGTTAGAAATGATTATCAAAATAGTCGCTGTTAATTTTCTTTGTAATCACTAATTAATTTCTACTGTAAGATATACCTTTCAAACAGTTCCTTAGTTTTAACTTTGCTCTAAATGACAAAATAATCAGCTCTCCACGCCATTATGTTGTTTAATTTCCAGAAACTAACTGTGATCACAGGGGGAAAGATTTGTTCACTTGGTTCCCTGAACCTAGAGTGGTATGCTTTATGGGTTTTTTTCACACATTATTCCAGGACGGACATGCTCACACAGATACAAAATACCCAACAGCACCCTAATTCTGTCACCATGCATCTCTGTGTCCGTCACTCCGACTGCTCCTGCTGAGGTTTATGCTCCATCCTGTCTCTCCCTACCCTCATTTGCCCAATTTTATCTATTGTACTCACACACCCACCACCTTTGCTCTTCTACATTTTTCTCTTCCCTGGGTCATTGTCCCCACTGAACCAGAACATTGTTTTCTTATAACAGTGCAGACAAAGAGAGAAAAAAGAAGATGGTTTGTACTATCTTTAAGCTGATAGGAGGAGGCGGAGTTTCTGCGTCGGATTCTTGTCAGAACACAAACCACTCTTCACAGCCTGAGGAAAAGCTTGTCACTCTTAATCTCATATTATGTGAGGCTGTGTGTCTCTGCCTGTGCGTGTGCCTTTGTACTGTGGGTACATGTGTTCAAAGCATCTGTGTGCTCATATTTGTATATACTGTATGTCATCACAGTGTCACCCTGTGGTCATCTGTGTTAAAAATACACCCCTGTGGCTTCAGGGCCATTACGTCTTTTTTAGACATGGCTGTGCTAGAGTATTTCTTTTACCTGTCCTCAGTTGAAAACCTTGTATGTCCAAGAATGACAACATAAAAATAAATTCCTTGCGAGATGAATTTCATGTTTTGAAATAATAATTCTTGTTTAAAATATTTGATTAATTAGGATTATTCACATATCAGCGCACAATTTTTATGATGCAAAAAAGCAGTGACATGCGTTGTGAAGCTGAGAAATTAATCACATTATCCACCAAATCATATAAATTGGCTCACATGTGATGGGTTTATCATTTTAAAAATCTGATTGTTGATACTCCCGTTCTCAGGAACATGATGCTCCAGCTCAGAGGCTGCAACTCAGTTTTATCTCTTTTCCCTTCAGACCTGCACTTCACATTGTGTAATGTCACTGAACAGCAGAAATACATACAAACATATTATGTTTATATTTTGTTTTCTCATAAGGCCTTAGCAGTCAATGTATATTTTCAATGAGTTATCATGGGGTTCTTCTTCAGAATGTTAACAATTATGAAGCAACTGTCTGTACCAAACATGCAGGAAACCCTCTAATGTGATGCAGGTATAGCTTATATGCATACAAAGCTTAACAACATTGCAGGTTTCTCAGCTTACCTTGAATTTTTGCCTTTTCTCTTTCACCATAGGTTGGTATAGACTTCACAGCATCTAATGGGAACCCTCGAGAGCCGTCCTCCCTTCACTACATTAACCCACTGGGCAGCAACGAGTACCTCGCTGCCATTTTAGCGGTGGGACAAATCATACAGGACTATGATACGTAAGTGTCTGATGCTTCTTAGTTGTTGCTGTGCCAGATGGTCAAACGTTATAATCTGCATTTATTTTCAAATAGAACATTACGTGATGAGGTAGGTTGGGTTGATGTTTGAGTGTTCACATTAACTGATAGCTCTGGATGGACCACATGAGAAAGACAATGATTTGTCTTACAGTGTCTCTATAAGCACCAAAGTGACAGTTCATTTAATTCAGCAGAGAAAATAAAGTTAACAGTGACAAAGAAATGGTTTCTCTTCTGTCATTTCCATGAACATCACTATGGGATTTGGCCAAAATTTAAACTAGTTAATCAGTTTTCAAAACTAAAATGTAAAAATCACCCTAATATCCACCTTAATCCCATCATCTAACCAGTACCACTGAACAAAGCTTTAACATGGGTGTCAGTGGTGCACACCAACACACACAACCATCATTTTTATATTTGAAAGATTTTCAGAGTAAGATTTGTGTCACTGAAACATGCTGAACAGCAACAATACTACATACATTTGTATGTCATTCTTGAGATCATTTAACTTAACGCCTCTCTCTCAACAATTATTTAGTGTCATGGAAATCACTGTAAGTCACAAAGACAATACCCTCTTAGTGAGAAGCTATTTCATGATAATGCTTTAATTTTCTACCAGCTCGCTGCTTGTTGCTCTGTAAACATCCTTGATAACAGGTAACTGGATTCCCACTGCTGACTAAATCCAGCTTGTTGAATTTGGATGGAGGGAAAAAAAAGGTTTAACTAACGTTCCAATCTGTTGTCATGGTTTCCTCCTCAGCGACAAAATGTTTCCTGCTCTGGGATTTGGAGCCCAACTCCCACCAGACTGGAAGGTACGTGTATACTGGGAGGTGCTGCTGGTGCTGATGTTATTGTTATTGTTTCATGTATGTGCATATGTTGTTCTGGACACAGATATATGATGTATGTATGTGTGTGAAGGACAACGAGAGAAAAAGGGGGAGTTGTTGTAGGCAAACTTACAGTTAAAGCAAGCCCTGTATACTACATGCATTTTACACACAGACACACACACACAGATAAAACTGTCAGCATTATACATGCATATTCACATGATTACGCAACTGTCAACCCATCTGTGTTGCCATGGCACTGAGCTGATGAAAAGGACAAAGGAGAGAAAGCGGTGAACAGAGAGAGAGAGAGAGAAGAAGAGGGAGAGAGGGAGAGGAAGAGGGTGGGAGGGAGAAAGTGTGGGAGAAATGGACAGTATTCACAACAATATTTTACAGTGTAGTCAAGGATTAATATCTGGTTTATTCTTTGTGTTTGGTGTCTCCTAAGGTATCACATGAATTTGCCATCAATTTTAACCCCACCAACCCGTTCTGTTCAGGTGAGTCACACTGATGACCATCCATCAACCCCTGAAAATAATATATTGTATATGGGCTTGTACTTGCTTTCTAAGGTAAACATATACATTTTGTAATATGTTACAAAATATGTACAAAGTTGGACATTTCATATTGGAACAAATAATGTAGTGGTCACTTAAATGATCTCAAACACATCTTCCGCATTTCTGACCTGGAATAGCTTTTTACTTACTGGTCATACAGTATATGCAAATATTTAAAGGGCAGTGTTGTCCAATATATATCTCTATTGAATCTCTCATTAATGTGAACCACTGCAATAGTGATTGTGATAATAATACAAACAAACTGGACTTTGCTGAGCCATTATCAAGAACCAGCTGAAACTGTGTCTGCTCTGATGCACCCAGCATGCTGACTTGTTTTCTGTGTACAACTCCATTCCACTTATAATAACATCAGCTGAACAACACGGTTGCTTATCTGCACTTACAGGTTTTTGTCCTCTTTGTGGCCTGTCTTCTGCCAGCAAGCTGCATTAAAAGATAGGAGTTCCTAAGCTGTTTCTGTCCCTATCAAAATGTAAAACACGATGCTATATGTCTACAGTGACACTGTCAGGCACATATTGAAATAAGACTACACTAACAAAAGGATTGCCACCACTGCCTCAGAGACTGAGAAAGACTTCTAGTTCAATGAAAACGATAGTAGATTATAGTTACATTATCTCTAGAAACATCCAGGCTGAAGGCTGCCATTTTGAATATTTGGATGCGACAGGGAAAAAAAACAACAACACTGCAGTAGAAACAGAATAGGGTGTTCTTCAGTTTTACAAGAACGCAGGACAACCAATAAAATAAATAGACATGCCATCTTCAGATCATGTGACAACAGCAGGTGCTGCACTCCTCTGTGAGTGTCTTGCTGACTGAGTAAATAACACCTTCACACTTCACCTACACTCTCAAGTGAGGGCGTTTGTCTAAATTGGCAGTGTGAACACCAGCGCACACTATGACACCAAACAGTTGCTCCTGACAATTCAGACCAGTGAACGATCCAGATAATTGATTGTGACACAACTGAAGAAGCTTTTATGGATGAGAGGCAAAATGTCTTCAAGAATCTACAGCAAGTCATATATCGTTTGACTTACCACTTCAACAAAACATATGATCTAGATGACAGAGTATCTTAACAAACATTCAATGATATGTCCCTCCTCTGTGAGCATTAAGTATGTTTAGACTGCTGAAGATACAAAGTTTGAGATTTCAAACTCTATTGTTAAATAGTGTCAAGCAAATATCAAGCTAGCAGATAGTGTCCAATAGTGTCTTCAGCCATAACAACTGCATAACCAGTCAGTCAGTCAGTTGATAGGTCTCTACTGTCTCAACAACTATTGGACGGCTTGCAGCAAAATTTGAGAGACGGACATTTGAAGATATTCCTGGTTCCCAGAGGATGAATCATTATGACTCTGGTAATATCCTAAACCTTCCTCTCGTGCCAGCAGGTGGTATGCATCTAGTCTTGAGATAAATGTGACAACAACTATTGGATGGATTGCCTGCAATTTGAATAAACACATTTATGTCCCCCTCAAGATAAATTGTTTTCTCAATGTCAGAATTGGATTTTTTTCCATTACTATTTATGAGCAAATGGCTGTAAAACTAATGGCATTCCCATTTGCCTCAACTGTACTTTTGTGTAGTGCTAATTAACAAATGCTAGCTTTCTAACGAGTAGTCTCCAATAGTCTACAGCCCCACATAGCTGCTAGCATGGCTGTAAAGTCTTTAAAAATGAGTGCTCGTCAGCGTGCTCATTTTCCTCAGCACCATATTTAGTTGAATTTTTACAAACAAAAAAAAACCTTACACCTTGTTTCATAAACCACAAAGCAAGCACTTATTTTTATAGTTTGGTGCAATCTGATCTCTGAAGGCAGCATTAGCATTTGAAGATGCAAATTTGTTTATTGACAAATGCAAATGACTTGAGCACCAACTGCTGAGAGCACAACTGTGACATTCAGAATGCTTTTATGAAACACATATTTTAGCCTGACAGAAGGCAGAGAGGTTATGTTAAATATGATCATTTATTCTCAGCCCTCCTATGAAGAAGACCTGTGTCAGAACATGAAGTGATGGGTGCTTCTTAAGAATAGATGTACGGCTTGTCTTTATTAAAACATTTACATTACATTAACAAACAACCCTTTCTTTGGAAGGTCAGAAGATGAACTGCTTCTCTACAAACTATAAGAGAGCTCATTTTTCCTTGAAAAAGGCCAGAACAGCCTCCAGTGCACTCTGAAATGAAAAGATGTTTAAGACCACACAAAAAAATCTGATTTGAAAGACTGCAGACACAAAGTGCTTCTGTGGCTGCTATATAAAACCTTTTTATACTGTATACAATGCAATATGCAACCATCCTAACAAGGGGTTAGCAATGCATGTGAGAACTAAATGGCTGTTTGTTCTTATCCGTTGCTATGCAATTGAGTGTTTATTTTATTTTATCCAGTTGGCTCATTACGTATCAACTCACCAAGGCACTCCCATTTCATGTCATAGGTTTCTTAAAACAACATCATCTTAATTGTGATCTTAATGGGAACCTAGAAAATCCTATAGCTGTACATCAAATACGTAAATAGGTGTGAAACTTTCAAGTTTGGCCCTCAGAGCTAAATGTCACCATTTTTGTGATTCTTTGTGTGTGTATTTGAAACTTCACCACAACTTTTCAGTGGATTAGATTGAAATTTGTACTAATTGTTCATCCAAGACGCCCTTGGGATAGTTGACAATATGTATTCATCTTCATAGTTGTGTGATTACTGTTGAGTCTCATTGGGTTCAGGAAATCTTCAAGTTACAGATGGTTTGGTTTGTTGCATACTAGATGACGTCATGTTACTAAATTGTCCTTAGTGTTTCTTGGATGTTCGTAACAAATTATAACCCAATCCAGGGAAAACTAAGCAATGGTGAGGCTTAGATAACATAGAATCACAAAAACAATTACATTTAGCTCAGAGAGCCAAACTTAAGAAAATCACAAAAACATTCTGTAGTATTTGGACTCCAGCTATTAGATTTTGCGAGGTCCCATGAATTTAATACACATTTTTTAGGGCTGTAACGATACACCAACGATTATTCACGATTCGGTTTGTATCACGATTTTTGACAAACGGTTCAATAATTTAATTAAACATTTTATTTATGTAACATTTCAATAACTTCTGCATATGATACTTGTCTGATAGTATCAGAGGCGCAGTATTGGCAAACTGAACCAGTGTGAATGGATGAGCCGGCCGTGCATATGGAGGGCGTGTCTATCTGATGGTCTGTTAACTGCACAGATCCTTCACTCAACTAAATACAGAGAAATATCCCACAAAGCAACGTTACAGAACCAAACTAAGGTAACATAGTAACTGTAACTGTCTTTGGCAATGAGGAATAAAATACCGCAGCTGTAGTGGAGAAGCACCTGTCCTCCCGCCTGTCCTACTGACTCTTCGTCACATTTCTGCCCGAAAAACAGCGTCTGTCATCGGCAACAAACTCACCGAGTGAGTACAGCCCGGGAAAACAGCCTCTGTCCTCACGAGTGACAGAGTCAGACAGTGACCTGTTTACTGGTGCTGATTGTGTAATTATGTAATTTTAGCGCGAAAAACATAACTTTGTCCCTTTCCAGGATGTTTGGTGGGTCAGGATCTCAATCACAACACCTTATAACAGCATCCCTATTATTATAAACTATTCACGGGTTTAGATTGATGGGGGGGACACCTGGGAAACACCTTGGAAACACACACACGTCATCATCATGACGTGTGCCATCACATCTCTTTAGGAGCCGCAGCGCCGGCTTTCTGTGTGAATTACACAGCGGTTCGTCTTTACAGCTGTGTTTCGCTCTGTGTGAACAACCAACGATGGAGAATTGGCGAACCACCGCTGTGGTGTTAATGCAGCATCTCTGTGTGAAAGGGCCTACTTATAGCTCATACGGCTGGATCTGGACTGGAAGTTGTGTCGCGATTCTGCATTCTCACACCGTGAGACAGGTTTGTGGATCAGAGTGTCACGATTTCAGTTTTGATAAGTGTATCGTTACAGCCCTAACATTTTTACGCTGAGACAGGAGGTTTGTGTGAACAAATTGTTCTGGTTGAATAAGCTGATTGTAGTCTAATAGAGCTGAGAAACAGTGATATGTGCTCATGAGCTTCTGGCCCAAATGTCTCATTTGAGTTGGGAGATATGCTCAACTGCAATTTTCTTTTTAATATGTGACCCAGCTTTTGTTAACCCTTATCACAAACCTTCTTTCCTCCTCCGCTCTCTGTCTCTCGCCTGTCCGCAGCATTTCTCACCCATCTTTAAATTAAAATGTGTTGAAATTGAAATCCTTTCTCTCTGTCTGTAGGTGTGGAGGGGATTGCCCAGGCCTACTCCGCCTGTCTGCCTCACATTCGATTCTACGGCCCAACAAACTTTGCTCCAATCATAAGCCATGTAGCACGTTTTGCTGCCCAGGCACTTCAACAAGAGAAAGCAGCGGTAGGTGACAACAACAACAACTTATCTGTTTATCTGCCTTTGCATGTTTTAATTATTCTTCAGTGAAACTTGTACAATGGAAAAGGGAAGAGAGACACAGGGATAATACATTGTGTAAAACATGTGCAAATACGTAAGCTGTAGGGCTGTAGCAGACTCAGAATTTTGTCAGATGAATCTGATTTGGCTGTTCAATACAAAGACTTGACTGTGAACTTTTTTATGTACAGTATCTGGCATCAGAAATTCATTGGCATGAGTTTCAAAGATATTTTCGGAATCGCAGCACCATATTTTGGAGCATTTACAAATCTATAAAAGGCAGCTGCATATGATGCAAGATTTGAATTGCTGCCAATTTCAATTGCCAAAATGTAATTGCACCATATAAATTAGTGGTAATAACTGTAGGATGGATTGTCACAAAATTTTTCGTTCGCGTTCCCCTCCAGATGAACTGTTTTAAATTTGATTATCCTACAATTTTTCCTTAGTGCCAAGAGATCAAGATTTCAATCAGTCCAATATTTTGTTAGCTTACTTAGCTTATTTGCTGTGACAGTGCACTCCGGCTAAGTGTGAGGTGATGTGTTTTGATGTTAAGGGCTTGACATCAGTACTTGTACTGCTTGCCAGGGGCGAGTGAAATGCTTTATGCAGTCGTCTGATTGGGAAAAAAAAGAAAATGTGATGTCTCATTTAAGTTGATCTGAAAATGAAATGCGTACTGCACCACTAAAGCAGCACTTAACCAGCTGGGCAGAGTGTGACAATTTGTCTCAACACCAAGCAGTGATTATAATAATCTGACATACTAAAGACTTTAGTAGTCAATTTTGAGACTAACAATGTTTTATATAACATTACATTACTCATGTTAATATCCCTGGAACATTGCATGCAAGAACCTCTTTTTGTTTTTTTGTTTTTTGTATGTCGGGAAGATAACAGACCTCCAGTGGGATTGTGTCCCTAACCGAAGCTTTGAGGTCCAACCTTGAACTGTGCAGTGTCTTTCTTGAGATATATCTGACACTGAATGTGTTAATGTATTATACATACATTTCTATGACTTCTTTCAGTCAGACAGCACATTAAACAAATCCACTTTACTTCTCACAGACTGACATGCCACCCAGTTTCAACAGTAAGTGGTAAAATAGCAGATCACAGCTGTGCACATAAAGATCTTTAGTTTGTAGATTATCATAATTCTTAGGATCATATACGTTTCCCTTCATCCTGAAGGTGCACAATTTTGGTTTAGTGCATAGCCCGTTGCACTTTATACTGAGCAAACACAGATGTTCAGAATAATCAAATGCAAAGCTTTTTTAGCTATTCAGAAATGCCTCATCAAACCCATAGTTACAGAGCAATGTGCACACATCTCTTGACCAAGAGCTGATTATTTGTTCATCCAAAATAAAAATCTGTCTTGATATGTAAGAAAAGAAAGAAAATCCACAAGTTTGTCTAAAAGTGGAAAAATAATGTAATCATTCAAATTCTTTTCAATTTTCATCAAAGTACTAGTAAGCTCTTCTGTTTCTTTTCACAGTGTTATTGTTCCTTCTGTACTTGTTGCTCAAAAGACAACCGCCGTTCTCCTCGATGAACATTGATTTGACAGCTCACACGTCGTTTAATGCTCCACCACCTCTTTCATTTCATCTCTTCACACGATTCTGTACCTTTCTCAGTGCTATCAAACAGCTCTTCAGGTTTACTTGATCCCTTCACTGATATCCTCTTTCATCATCTGATACATCACTTACTGTATTCTCTGCTTTCCAATCAGCCTGCATGATGTGGATGAATCCATTGTCTGCCTTCACTAGCACTGAACCGTTTCCCTTAAGCCCGTCCAGTAATATTTCCTTTTGTATCTCCATTCCTGCTGTCTGTTGGCTTTGTGTCAGTACATTCATATTTTTTTTCTCTGAGCCAGTGGGCCACCCCCTGTCGTCTTCTCTGCCTCTGTAATCCTAAGTGCACATCCCCACTCATACAAAGGTGTGATCATTCTATAGAGCAGATTCCACCAATAAAACACACAGATACCACTGAATAATATCATTCACTCACCAGTCGTACAGTAGGAGGGCAGTCAGAAGTGACTTCCTGTCGGGGCAGAGTGTACTCATAATTCATCTTCTCTGTTTGGCATGGCAGTGTGCATCTGTTGGCCTTGAGTCGTGGCACATTGATGAGTGTCAGGGAGGAGTGTGACAGACTGGAGTGACAACTTCTGTCCTTTCCTCTTCCATCTCACACCTCTCTTCAGCTGAGACACTGACCAGGCATTTCACACATTTTTGGGCTTAACAGCATGATATGGAAGCACTCTCCATCTCATTTTCTCCTTTTCTGTGTCACCTTATCTGTAGTTCTTCTCCTCTCCTCCATCCTCTTATATGCTGGCAGCAAGGCTCAGGGGAATGATACTGTGGGTCAGTTGGTCCATTGCTTTGGTTATCTTGACAACTACTGGGTCTTGAAATTAGATACAGACAGACATGGTCCTCAGAGAATGCATCTTAATAATTCTTGTGACCCCCGACTTTTCCTCCAGCACCACCATGAGGTTGATGTTTTTGTTTTTTTAATGAAACGTCCCAACAACTGGATGGATTGCTGTAGGTTTGGAACACACATTAGTGCCCCCCTCAGGATGAATTGTGATCACTTAGATGATCTGCAGACTTTTCCTCTAGCGCCTCTATGACATCAGTATACCGTACTTCCATCTGGTGGACCACTGGATTCTATATCTGAGGCAGTAACACATAAAATCCAAATTAAGTACAAGCCTAAGGCTGAGTCTCACACCCAAGACAGATTTCTATTTTCGTAGCGTTGCTTGTTAGAAAGTCATACAGTAATCCTCGAGCTGTGATACAGTCTCAATCAGGGACGACTCTTAGAGACTGTTAATAAGAATTAACAATAACAGTGTCAAGAAAGAAAAAAACACTGTTATGCTCTTTAACTGTTATGACTTCAAAAGCAATCATTAGCTCCTCTCTTGCAATGATTACGTTAATACAAGGCTTTAGTCGTACAGTGCGTCTCTTAACACTAACCAGCCACAGCTTTGAAAGGACTGACAGGTGCCATCTCATTACACTGCAAGGTTGCGCTGGGAAACTTCTGGTCCTGGCATTCATATGTATTTTCCTTTAAGATCTTCCGTCCAACATCCAGCACATTGTTAGAGACCAAGTACACTGCTGCTGCTGGTCTAAATCTAAGGCCCATTCATTAAATGTTCCAAGTATTTCTTAATGAGGAATGTTCTTTTTATACTTTTTTCGTGCTTGTCTAATCATAGCCCTCACTTGCAGCCCCCACATCACACAGTCAAGCTGGTGTTGGGCTAACACACTAAATATCTGGCTCTCACATCTGTTTTTCTTTGTTATTTGCATAAAAATATGGGCTCTTTTCGCCTCGGCTATACAGAAGCCTCAAATGAGCAATGCTTGGCTTGGCTGCTAAGAGATTATTTAAAGCACAACTAAATCACAACAAACTCAAAGCTAGCAGTGTAAAATGAACAGAAGCAGTCACTCCATCAACAACGAAACAATATTTTGATAAATAGCCCATTGTGCAGCTGAAGGAAGCTTCTCCCTGGATGATTGATATAAGTGCAGCCTGATGTTTTGATTGTAATGTTTCGGACTATGTGACTTCATTGAACCTTAAACAAGAAGAGCATTGGCACAAACACAGAACTCAAAAATAAAGCTGGAAAAAAAAATGTAACCGCAGTAAAGGTAAGTGCATAATCCAAATTGCAAGAAGCTGCAATTTTTTGATAAAGGTGAAACAAAAGGTGACAAATAAGCATCATAATGAAGCACTGTAGTGCTGCAGAGATGTTCTGTCCTTTAAATCTTGTTCTCCAGATGCAAGAAAACATGTTTGTTTGGTTTAGACCCCAACAAATGTCACATTGTTAAGATGTCAGTAGTTTTCCAGTGAAAATTATGACAAAAAAAAATATCATTCCTACTAATCCTGAATCATATTGCAGTCACTCTATCTGTCAAAAATAATTGCAATATGATTTTTTTGACCATGTTGTGCAGCTTTAGGAATGACAGTACCTCTGAGGCTCAGTGCGACGTTCTCACTGGGATCACTCGTAGACACAAACTTTCCATAAATCCTTCATGTCCCCCTCTCATATGTATCCAGTGGCATATCTCCTGCCTAAATCTGAAGCGAGTGCAGTAGCTGTGTATCATTATGCTCCCACAGTGCTTTTTGTCCCTAATTGTACCCTGTCACCCTGCAGAGAACAAATACATGAGAGAAATACACAAAGGTTCGTACATGTGTGTGTTGTGTGTCACAAGCCTTTTGTTTCTGTAAGGAAATGATTGCAGACCCTTTTCTTGTTTGATATTACAGTGAGTTCAAACAGGGGTGGAACATGGGAAGGAGTAACAGACAATGAGATGTGACAGCCGCAGCAGAAGTGTATGTGGACCACATACTGGGGTACCGGTTAGTCTGGTGTCGGTGTGTGTTGGGGTAAGTGGGTGGGAAGGTTGTAGGCTGCACAAATCGGCTGCTGCTCTGTGCTCAGTGTTCTTGTTCCTCAGATAATGAGAGAACCTGCGACCAGACTCTGTGACTGTGTACGAACACACTTCCTGCTACTGACACACACACACATTCATAGGCTGCAGGCTAGTGCAGTTTGTGCGCGCCCCAGTGTGTGAGCGACCCTGTCTGTCTGTGTGATAATGATTCTCTAATGAGCGCTGCTGTTAGCACATTAAAGAGACAGGCTTCAGAGCCCTCCCTGTGTGCACGTGTGTGTGTGTGTGTGTGTGTGTGTGTGTGTGTGTGTGTGTGTGTGTGTGTGTGTGTGTGTGTGTAGCATGGAAGTGCGATTTTGTTCAGAGTAAAGTCAGTGTGTGTCTTGTCTTCACGTTGTCTGTTCTTATCATAGGATAACCAATCACATTCTAGTACACGGGAGAGATGCACGTTCCTTGGGTTGTGTGTGTGTCAGTGTGTATGATCTGCCTTACATCAGACCACAAGGCGAGTTCAACAACATATGGCTTCATGAGAACTCAAACAGCAGAGCCTTTTTCTTCCAAATGTGACTGTATAACCATTTGCTATAAATGGTCAATTCCTTATTGCTTAAGTGTCTATAAGGGCTGAGTGATTAGGCCTTTAAATATATCGTAATAATAAATTAATATCATTTGTAGGCTATATTGCGATTCATGATATATTTCTCAATTTTTAAATCTCCTCAATAGTGCTTCATAAATATCCTCTTTTATAACTAAATGTAACCATTTTATATATATTTATTACAGATCTCTGTCAGATTTCAAATTCACTCTAACCAGTTTTCTGGCAAGATATGCCTTGCCATATGACAATATCCAAAACATATAACACAATATATAGTATCATATCATGATCACAATATAATTTCAACATATTACCCGACCCTTGTGTCAATTACTGTATTGAAGTGTTTTGTTTTGGTTGAGGTTCATCTGAAGTCACACACATGTGGGCTGATTGGTAGAAGTGAGGAAATGTTTGATTCTAAGATGCACCACGATGCTGATGTGGGAGATTCTGCAGATTCGGCTGAGGAGATGTTGCGGAGGGAGGCAGACATCAGCAGTGAGTGATGTACCCAGTATTTGAAAGCGGATGTCCGGGCACATGGTGGACTTTATGTGCAAGCTGGGAAGCTTGAACCGGATGAGACACATGCTGCGTGTAACTTCTGCCTTACAACAATTATGACCCATATTAGCAGTTTTCACCTGAAGCAACTATTAAAAATACAGCAGGCCCAGCCAATCAGCAATAAGTGAGGAGGAGCTGTTAACTTTGCTGGCCAACTCTGAGAGTCATGTTCGTGCCGCATTCAAGTGTTTGAAAGCTGCTATGTGAAAATAGTATTTATGTAGATTACACCACACTTGTAGTGCACTGCACACTGATTTATGTTTTGTTTTGTCATGTCTATTTACTGTGGTGGCTCACACAAATATGAGTATCGAAAAGTTGCAGCTTTATATTGTAGACTGTTTCAGTCTGACTATTGAAAGGATTTTCTATATAAATAAATGACTTTAAAGTAGCATTGTGCTATGTGTGCAGCAACAAGAAAACTGAAGATGCCAAACATTAGGTTGCATTAAGATATCTCGACTAGCATTGACAGGTGAATTGTAATGAAATCTGATAATTACACCAGTAAAGATTCATACCTTTACTGATTGACATCACCTGTTTGCAGAATGATTTACAGTGGTCATTACAGCTCTGTTGCTGATAACCTCCAATCATATTCAATTGAGCCGGAACCAATACATCAATTGGCTGATATTTTAGGTTGATATTGGCCTCACAGATATGTCGGGATCAGCGTATATGCTAATATGTGCTGACATGAAAACTTACTTTTTAGAGATTATAATGCAAAAATAGTTGCTTGGGGTAATTTATCATTCACACATTACCAGTGAATTTTACTGTTACAGTACACTGTTGTCAATTTAGACAGTTTAAACTGTGAAATATCTTGTTTCCTGAAAGTGCTTTATTTATCATTTTTTGTAGATGTTTTTGTGAATAAAGACAAGACGAGACAGGATGAGTGCCTCGTGTAAATTCCCCCTTTTCTTAAAATTATACAAAAACAAATACGAATCCAATACTTCACCATTTGTACCCCTAATGCATTCATTATGTTCCTCCACTCATTTATTCGGGTTATTTAGTTTGTAGGTAAATTTACAAAAAAAAAAACACAAAACACAAATCAATTATAACATACTACAGGATATCTCAGTCAATTACAAAGTCTATGCTCTTTCCCTCCTTATTCACCAAAATGTCTCCTGTTTTTTTTTCCTTCCATCATTTTCCCAGGAGCAGATGGTGCGCTCTGCCATGTGAATGGAGCCCAACTTGCTGTAGTGCAGAAAAGCTTTCATTCTGTTTTCTATTTTTCTCTCCCCGGTGCAGTGTTGTCCAGCCCCTTCACTATCACTCTCTTAAATATCCAATTGCTGTCTTTTTCATTTCCCTGTAGTCTCCGTCTTTGTAGTAATAGTATTAAACCCTCTCTGTTTTTTCAACATGACATGTCTCTTTTTTTGTTGATGAGGATGTCCTTCAGGTAACTCAACAGAGATTCCAGATTTAGCAATAACATGACATGAAAATGTGATTTCTCATTTCCGTGTTTGTCTTCTCTCCCTACTTCCCCTCATTCCCTCTCCCCATCTCTTCCCTTCTACCATCACCCTTCCCATCTGCAGCAGTACTTCACACTCCTCATTATTACAGACGGTGTCATCAGCGATATGGACGAGACGCGTGATGCCATCGTACAGGCGTCAAAGCTTCCCATGTCCGTCATCATCATTGGTGTGGGCAACGCAGACTTTGCTGCTATGGAGTTCTTAGATGGAGATGCCAGCGTTTTGAGGTCCAGCACAGGAGAGGAGGCTGTTCGAGACATCGTGCAGTTCGTCCCTTTCAGAGATTTCCGTAATGTGAGTATTGGTCTCAGGCTGTTCAAAAATGACAACCATGGGGGTGATATGGAACCTGCATGCACTCCAAAACAGAAAGTAAAACGAAACTGGACTAAGTACTAAATGGTACAAACCAATTAAGAATTTAGATTGGTGCCAGTAAGGTTGGTAAGTTTGTGACTTACAATTATTTTGATTTGCTTTTGAATTCTGCTATGTAGCAGAAGTGCTTAAAATATACAGACACAGAAAAAGTGCTGTTATGAGTCTGAGTCATAGGTATCCCTGTTCTCTTGTTTGGATTGTGCAATCCTAAAAATATACTGAATTACAGCAGTTACAGCAGCTGTGTGGACATTACTGATCATTATTTGGTTCTTTTGCAGTTTGACAGGCGATCTGTCCCTCATTGCTTCGAAAGATGCTTCAATAGCACAGCAGTACTCTGTGATGATTCTGTCAATAGAAATGAATAGATAAAAAGTAAAGATTCACTTAAAATGAAAACGTATGGGAAACAGCAGCATTCTCCTTTACAGCTGAGAAGATGGCACTGTGCACTGGGCGCTTGGTTTGCGATTTTACCTCACCAACAAAATACACGTCACAGTCAAAGTGTATTCACTTTGTGGGGCAGCTAGCTCTAGTAAGAAACCTTGTTCACTACTTAAGTAGGCCGACTCCTTGTATGGACCTAGCTGCAGAGATGATTTCTTGTCCCTCTTGATTGAACCATTAATGCTACCTAGAGATCTTTTGATTTCCCAAACTGAATAATACTCAGTCTTGTTATAACTAATATATCTGGCAACTTGTTTGCCTTAAAAGCTTAAAACATGTCAACAATGCATCTACAGTTTATTTCTGCTTGCCCAAAGATTGATTATTGCAGAGTCATGTTTAAAACATGTGTGGACTGTTCCTTTAGAAGCTGTGGAGTGTCCTCAGTGGAAGTGTTGTACAAGAATATTCAGATATTCATTAAGTACACATCGATTCTTTGCGTAGAGGCAGTTTGTGGTGAATCATCGACAAGGCTTAGTATAGCAGCTCTCGGTGACGTTTGACGTCTTTCACTAACTATTTGCTGAGATGCCAATTAAGCTACCGTTTTGACTTGCTGATGTGATTTGCAGTGCCACTTTGACTCCATCTTAGTTCTTTGCAGAGTCTTTACCTAATGACATGATGTCGTGCTGTCTGAGTGTGAATGTGTTACCTAATGGCAGCCTGTTGCTACTCAGACTGTAGCTGCTCACACACTACACACATACGGAGTGTGTTTGCTGAGGAGCGCTGCCTGCTTATCTTAGGCTCGGCAGAAACACTGTGTATGTGTGTGTATGTGTGTGTGCCGTGGTGTGCCGTGTTGACTGTACATGTAACAAGTGTTAATGTGAGTGTCTCATGAGCACATGGACTAATTTGTGTGTGCACATTTGTAGGCTGTGCACCGGAGGCATTTTTGGTCATTTTTGTAAACTGTGTGTGTGTGGGTGTGTGTGTGGGCTGATGGTGGGTGAGCTGACTTCCTCTGTAGTGGGAGGAACAGACAGTGTTTGCTGGCTTCATTCCAGTTTGTCGGTGGGAGGGTGAGAGACAGTAACAGACATAATAGAGAGGGAGAGGGAGAAGTGAGGCAGAGACACAGGAAACATAATAATGAGACTGACCTGAAATAATGAGCCGTGTTGGCAGGCTAACTTTCACTACAAATTATTATCTTTAGAAAGTTGCTACAGTGGGTGGTGATGAGATACCCTGAAACATTACAGCGATTGTTGTAATATCATTTATTGGCTTTTAAAAGAACATGTCATGGCCATGTTGCATTATTCAAACTTAATTTAACATTTTTGACATTTAGAATAAGATTCATAACATTCAACCTCGAAGAACTTCCCATAACAAACTCAGAAAGTTATTTTTTACATTATTATTGAGATACAATCTCAGAAACACTTATTTGATATATTGATATAGATCCCCGAAACATTGTTTCAAGCCAGAATAGTAGCTTCTTAGAAGGTTCCTGCAAATATAAACACAGTAAAACAGTATAAAACTGTGTTGTCCTTTGAGGACACTTTGTTTATTCACTTTATTCAGTCATTAAAATCAACCAGTGGACACAACTCGGAGCCATGGTTCTGATGACCTGAGAGGCAAAGTGGGCCTTAATGAAATGTAGCCAGTCATTGATATATGGTTCAGATATGCACATAAGTTTGAATAAAACATGTTTTGGTGCAAAGACCTGGAGCCTCATTTATAACTGTTGCATGTACACAAAAAACACTTTTCAAGCATAAATGTGAATTTATTAAAAACATATATATCGTTGATGAGGAAATGTGCGTATAGTTATGAAAAACTTTGAAGCATCCATATGAACATTTTGGGAAGGGAAAACTGGTGATACAGGCTGTGAGGTGTTGAACTGAAATCAGAGTGTGTGATGCCTTCACTTAATATCACACATTAAAGCTACAGGTGTATTGACATCGCTGCAATGCTGTGATCCTACCTTCTCACTGAAGTGGTACACAGTGCAGGAACAGGTGATAGGGTGGCGGAGTGGCTGAGACAGAGACTTCATTCACCCTAATCATTCACCCACTGTACCATCAGAATGATTTTAAAGCTGTTACTTGAAGATAAAAAAGTTTCTTAATTTTGCTTTAACTATAGATCCAGGTTTTTATGTGTTCTACTTTTGTGCTGAACAGAATTATTTCATAAACATTGCTTAATTTGAAAAAATACGAGCTATTTCAGATGTTATACCGCTCAGTATATCATCTGCACTGTTTTACCATAGCGGCTTCCTAATGGGGACCAAATGACGAAATTGTTGTGATCATAAGTTGCATAAATCCAAGATAACTTAACAGAATTAAAGAGCCGCAGAACAGAGCATCAATAGTTTTCAATAATAATGCGCATATGTCACCAAATGTGATTGTTATTTTCATCTAGTTTTTAATAATGCAAATGAACAATGTCTGGAAGTAAAGCCAGCGACAGCTCTTGCACAGTCATTGTACTCAATATCCTCATTGTGAGGATATTCATATCATATCATATCATAATGCAGGCCAAGTTACCATAACACTATGTAACCAAATTATATATATAAATATATATGTATTTATATATATCTCAGGTTGGGGGTCACCACTGGTTGTCATGACTGTTTTGGCAGGGTGTGAAGCAGTCAGTCTGATTGCTGTGAACATAAAATGCTGTAGTGACGCTCGTGTTTCGGACCTATTTTAAGAAAAATAAGTACTGTTTTTTTTTTTTTTTATCAGAATATAACTTGCCGTACATACTGTACAGTAAATTGCCTCATTTGTACATAAACAAGCATTTTGTGCGGGTTTTCTTCGTGTGTGTTTTATAATTGAGGCCACACAACTTTTGTGATTTAAACTGCAGGAAACTAAAAGACTGGGGAGACATGGCACAAAAGTCTCTCTAAGCAGCAATAACAGAGACAGCAATTGCCAGTATTCTAAGTATTTGTCAGGATTCATATTGTGCTCTCTTGCTCTTGTTCTCTGTCAGGCTCCCAAGGAGACACTCGCTAAGTCGGTCCTGGCCGAGCTGCCTCAGCAGGTCACCCAGTATTTTAAACAGCGGAATCTACCGCCCATCAACCCAGCACCGGAGTGAGACCCCCCGAAGACGAGAGCCCGCGCTGTACAATAGCTGAACGAAACCTCTCTTCTTGTTAACAGCAAACAATACAGAATGAAAGTGTGTTTATCAGCTGTGAACAAAAATATGTTGTGAACAAAAAAAAATCAAACATTGAAGAACCCCTCTATTATATTTGCAAAGTATTAAAGAATGCTTCCAGTGTGAATCCATCTGAAGTGATATTATGATAGAACTATGATGATAATGTGCAAAGGACCTTGCATGTCTCCAGTGATGGCAGGTGTCCAAATGATATGGATATATATCAATATGCAGCTAAAACACTGACCTTTTAGAGAGATGAAAAATATCTGGATTCGTCAGGATGTAGGTTCTTTTGCTTTTTGCATGTGTGTGTCTTGTGATTGATACCATGTGATAAATACAACTCCTTGGTGTAAAGTCCCTCCTAAACTGAAATATATCAGTGGTTTTTATCCCCTCCCGCTGTCGTATGGATCCTTTCCAGGTAGCGGATCAGATGAAGGCTGTTTGCTTTTGTGCTCACGTGTGCAGAGGCACAGTCTGAGTCTGAGCAGAGCGCTGTTTCTTCACCCCAGCTCCGTTGTCAGGGGGTGTTTTTGGGGTTTTTTTTCTTTGGAGAGAGGCAGGTTATAAAGCTCCACTATGCTTATTTGATTCAAGAGAACAGAATCAGAGGAGTAGGAGGCCGTCGTGGCAGCTGTAGCACTAACACAGAATAGATGTGGGATACTGTGAACACATTAGGCTGTTAAATTTGGGGCCATTTTGCGCGCTTTTGCAAAATCCTTTGACTTCTAATGATTTCGGTTCATCCTGCATGTTGCCAATATCTACTCACTGTTTACAAACTGATGCCGATGATCACAAACGCATGTTATTTATTTTCTTCTCAAATGATGTATTTATCAGATTTTGTAAATATTCTATGAGATTCTGTTGAAAGGAAGGAAGTGTTACATGGCGGGTGTCAGAGAAGGCTGTTAGTGTCAGAGTTGTGAGGAGTGGAAGCGGAAGAGATCCTGATATGCATATATATATCGAATGTATATTTATATGATGCTGTTTATGTTCTGATAAGCCAATGTTTCTGACATGTTTTTATTGTACTTTTTATGCAGTGCTGAATTGTGTACTTCAACTACTATTATGTGTATTGCTGTGCATCTTTGTACTAAATGTGTTGTTGTTGATTTTATAAAAGTTGTGTCTATGTCCACGCTCAGGTTAATAAACTGAAGGAAATGTCCTCTGCCTCTGTGAGTAATAGAGCAGCACATCGCAAAAATACACACAGCAAAAAGAGACACAAATTACACAAAGACAAAATGATTACGGAGGGAAAACAAAAAACACTAAGAGACTCAAAGTAACTACAAAGATACAAAATAATCATAGAGAGATACAAAAACAACCACTAAGAGACTCAAAGCAACTACAAAGACACATAATGATCACAAAGAGACACAAAAATAATCATAGAGATAAAAGAACAACCACTAAGAGACACAAAACAACTACAAAGATACATAATGTTCACAAAGAGACACAAAAATAATCATAGAGATAAAAAGAAAAACAATCACTAAGAGATGCGAAACAACTACAGAGACGCACAATGATCACAAAGATACACACATTTACCATAGTCTCATCAAAAACAATCACAAAGAGACGCAAAACAACTACAAAGACACAAAATGACCACAGAGTAATAAAAACAAAAAAACGACCACAATAGACACAAAATGGCCACCTAGAGACAAACTGACCACAGACCAAAAAGAATGACCAGAGACACACAAAATGACCAAAAAGAGACAAACCAATCACAAAGACAGAGAATGATCAGAGAGAGACACAAAAGACAACCAGCAAAGGGACAAAAAAGACCACAAAGAGACACAAAGCAAGTACAAAGACACAAAATGACCACCAAGATACAATCAAAGAGACACACCAGAAGACCACAGAGATACTTAAGAACCAGAAAGGGACACAAAACAACCACTAAGAGACAAAAAAACAGCATCAAAGTAACAAACAAAGAGAGAGATGTTAAACCACTACAGAGACATAAAATTACCACAAAGAGATGCAAAACAAGAAACACAGGTTGGTGGTGACAAAAAAAACAACAAAACATTTGCACCAGATTTATGTTTTATGACTCAACTCAGATTTTTTCAC
>CAEMYA010000008.1:135635-173720 GCA_903131615.1 Diplodus sargus
CTTTTTTGTGAATGTATGAGAGTCAAACCTTTATGTAAAAGCATAATGATGACGAAAGAGGCACTTTTAAGATTTACCATATTTTCGTTTTCGGGTCAAGCTCATTTTAAATGGGAGTGCTGGGGACAAATTAGCGATAGCATCAAAATCTCTATTTTTAAAACACTAAGAAGGCTCGACACAACATAAAACTTTGCTTGTAGTATCACCAGGGTCTCTACACATGAACACGAGCATTGAGAACATTGTTTGTGTACACAGAGTTTAATCAAAAGAAGGTCTTTGAACTACTCACCTCAGCAGATGCTGACTGCTGGCAGCTGTCATGGCAGCCGAGAAGTATCGATCTCCAAATGCGACGTAACCTGGATGACAGTTAAGGTGAACCGCTCCTAAATGCCTGCTATTCAATTTCAAACCGGTTTCTGTTTAACTTTCCTTCAGCTGCTCACTAAGACAGGAGCAACTTGTTGCAGCTAGATTTATAACAGGTGTGTGCCCAGCCTCTGCAGGTCAGTAAATCGAAGAACAATTTTTAACCTTCGACATTCTCACCATTTCAACAATCAGCAATGTGTTGGCCCTTTTTTTAAACCTGGCACCTACATTACCCACAATGCAACTTAGCCAGTGAGTCACAACACTGGACGAAATGTATCAGATTATTACATTACATATTACATTACACTCCATCTGGAGCCACAAAAGACTTTATATTTATAATTTTAGTAATCTGTGTGAAAACACTTTCATGTGTGAAACTTACATCAACGTTGCATTATGGACTTTCTATCTTTTAACATTCTTTACTCCTGTGTTGTCTTCAGAGGTCAGGAGAACAGGCTTGTTGCAGCACCAGTGACTTCTTTGCAACAGTTAGTGAACCATCACTTAACAGGGAGCTCTGCCAACTTTACACATCATAGTCTGTTTACAAGGAGAATAACATGACTCTGTTTCTGCTGCAGCCATTCTAATTTTACCATGTTTTTTAACTGTGATTCTATTTTACACTGTCAAATATATGCTGTATTATGTAGAGTGTAAGTTGGATTTTTAATTGTAATTACATGCATTCTACACTGGTTGTGGTTTGTACTCAACTCATCATTGGTCCCTGATAATGATACAGGTAAAAAAAAAAAGTCAGTCCTGCAAATCTACCGGCTCTATGTCTCTCTCACACACTCACACACACTCACACACACACACACTCACACACACACAAACACACACTCACACACACTCTCACACACTCTCACACACACACACACACACAAAACACATAGTAAACACAAGTTACAAGGGAAAGTTCTTTATTTCTCCCCGCTCAGACTTTGACCAACAAAACAAAGCTCCATGGCCTGAGACAGCAGCAAACAGTCCAGCATCTTTTCAGCATGATGTGACTTTGAGACAAACTACTGATGAGAAAACACATTACATCACACAAATAAAAACACTATTTTTCAAACCTTTCAGACTTTGCATTTAACCCACACACAGAGAGAAAGAGAAGCATGTCCTGCCCCGGCTCTCTCTCCTCTGCTGCTGATAGCTATAAAGGTGTGAGTCATGTGACACAGTCTAAAGCAGTCTCCTCCTTGCTCCACAGCTGTCAATCACTGTTCCCTCAGCCAACAGCACAGCTTGCAGTCGCTGTGGCTTGGGTTGGGAGGGGGGGTGAAGGGAGGGGGCAGGATGTCGTCGGGGTAGGCAGTGCGGGATTGGTTGCTCGGCTTAAACTGCGTGAGATGTGATTGAGGGAAGGAAGGGTGGAGGCGTCATGTTTGAGTGCCACAATAGCAAAAAACACAAATAGATACACAGATTTAAGTTGAGAATAGAGTTTAAATTGGTTTTACTGATGATTAGGATTACATTACTGGACTGAACTTTGTCTGATGACAAAGAGCAACAGTTCAACTCACAGCTGTGAAAACAACAGGAATGCTAAAAATGTTTGCAAGGTGTGTGTGCTGCCAGTGTATAACTATAATATGACACAAACTCATATGGCCTGCAGGCTTCTGTAGGCTGTGTGTGTGTGCGTGTGTGTGTGTGTGTGTGTGTGTGTGTGTGCGTGTGTGCATGACCTTTAATCCATCTATGTGTGTGCCGTTACCTTTTCTGACCATCTACAGCCCATTCTAAAGGCTTCAGGTTTTGTGTGTGTATGTGTGTGCTGGTGTGTCTCTATCTGTAGGCCCTGCTGTGCCGGGGGTACGGCAACATGATTGCGTCCACGCTACCTTCGCTGTCCGAGCTGCTGTCAGAGTCGCTGCTGCCAGAATAAACCCAGAGTCCCGGTAAAACGCCGACGCACACGGCTGCTGACGGTAGATGTACCACGCCTTGACCGGAGCTCAGGGGAGCCGAGGGGGTCTTCGCTGTCAGACCGGGGGCTTTTTGTTGATCTTCAGCTCCCCCTGCTCCCCCTCCCGCTCCATCCTCCTGTTCTGAACAGCATAACAAACTGTCAGATTCAGACATTGCACACCCACGCATCAGGCTCATTTAAAAAGGTCAGCCACAGGGAAAATTAACGCAACTGGATTTCTCAAATGTTTTCTTCCGTATACGGTAGTTTCAGCGGAGTGCAGGTAGAAAACGTTTAAGTTTGCATGACATGACAAGTCCTTTGTTCAGATGAGGTCAAAATGTTTGTAAAAACGTGCATGCTTGTTAACCACAGATGACCCTGCACACTGTTAATACAACTGAGGAAGTTGATTTTAATCAAACTGCTTTGATAATGGCTGACACACAAAGACAGTGACTAGTTGATGAACTTGTTCTCTTTTTGCTCCTGATAAGCCAGATACTCTCAGGTTTTCTTAGACTAATAGGGAAGTGAATATTGACTAATGAAGGCTACTGTTGCACCGCTTTCCTTGGATATGTGTGAGGCGAATGTTTGGTAATCTGTTTGCCATACCAACTTGATTTGTTAACATAAGATTTGTTGAAGTTGGTGTTTATTAATGTTGTGTTTTCAGTTTGCTCTGCTGCTGCAAACGACTGAAACAACAACTAGTTGCTGCAGCTTCAAACACTGTTGTAAAACTGGCACTTGATCAGCAGCAGGGCTCCAGGGTGCGACTATTTTGGTCACACATGCACCAAAAAACCTGTCAAGTGCGATTAAACATTTTCATCAGTCGCACCAGTGCACCTGAGATTTATTTTTTTTAAACACTTAGGGTTATTGCAATTTCTTGTTGAATTTGATTTAAATAAAACAAATTAGTGTTTTTTCTGTATACAATCATTTACACAACAGTTTTAAAACACTGAAAGTGCACCAGTGCAACTACTGTAAAGAAAAATGAGCCTGGAGTCCTGAGCAGTCAACGTGAAAGTTACTTTGGTCAACAGAACGTTTTCTGTTTCTTTCATTATGAACAGTGAAATACAAAATGTGACATCTGCATAGAATATATATTTGTGGACAAAATAAGAACAGACACCTGACCTGATCCTATATAGCTTAAACAGGTAGCAAATACCATTGTGTAGTGCCACTGCCACACTGGATTAAGATGATATGAGTTTCTGTAGACTGGTTTATCTTTTAAGGTTTTTCAACACGTGGCAGATCTGCCTGAACTTCAAGCATATATGGTACAAATGAATGACACACTTCCACTGTAGCCCACCTGTGTGTCTCTCTCCATTTCCTGCTGTTTCTGTTGCTGCTGTTGTGATTTCCACTTTCTGTTTCTTACTGCTGTCTGACGACTGGGACGAACTGAGGAAGAGAAAGCAAACGAGGTCATTCATAGCGAGAAACCCACAGAGTATTATCATCCCACACTGCAGTTCCGGGTTTGGTGTCTTTCAGCTCATAGTTCTGGTTTAATGACCCACGAGTTTACTCTAGGATGGAGGTTTAGTCTTTGTACTTGTGCTATAATCAAAGAGCAAATTTTCCATGACAGATGGACACTAACAAAATTCAAATGAATGCTAAGTCTGCTCAATGTCTGTGGGATATGCAAGTAGGCAACTGCTTGCTAAAAAGTTTGTCATGTCAGCTTCATTAGGTAATAATATGTGTTGTGTTTCCAGCATGTCCTGTTGCCCTTTAGCCACAACATGTTAGTTCATGCAGGTTATCTGCATACCTGCGTCTTTTAACAGCTCCAGCCAATAAATGGGCCTGAGACAGGTGGCTGGTTCTTTGCTCCGACCCTGGATTTTTCTGTCCGGCCTTCTTTTCGGGCTCTTTGCGGCCTTCAGTGGACGCCTTCTTCACTAGAGCGCTGTAGGGGGTACAGAGTTAAGGTAAATAAACCATAACAGGGGGAGTAGAGAGCTGGGCTCAGGGGCAGGAAGAGAGACACGGAATTCAGGAGCAGTCCATCAACAAATTACATCCAGTCCCCCCTTCAGGGGGAGCCATTACATCCTTTCATCAGTGTGGTGGAATGAGTGGCACTGTTCTGAAAGGCTAAGTAAAGTAGAGAGAGGTGACACAGATATGGAGTCTAAAAGGAGAGCAGGAGATGGACGGGGCTCAGGAGACATGAAATCAGGCCGAGATGCAGAGACAGAGGAAAGTAGACCGTGAGAGACACAAAGGGACAACACAAGGTGTGAGACAAAAGGGACGAGAATCAGCAGAAGCAAAGTGGGGCACTGAGTGTATGTGAGGTACAGATGAGCATTGAGCAGATGAGTTTTCACTGCATTGAGTAAGGTCTGCACCTGTCTCCGAGTACTTGATGTTCACAGCAACTGCTTTAAATCGTCACTGTAGTTACCAGCCTATGATACAGTTTCCACGACAACCCAATCCCTTCTTCATCTGCAGACGAAGCGCTCTGTCCGCAAAGACAAAGAGGGGGTGACAGAGAGCAACGGATGCAAAGCACAGAGAGCAACAAGCAACAGGCACAAGCACTCAAGGCTGCTAAACCTCTCCTACAGCCAAACTTCAGCACTTCTCAAGGTGCATCATCAAGCTTTCCAGCAACGTACGCCTGTTGTGAATAACATGTCTGTACAACCTGAAAATGATTACTTGCCATATCACATTAAGTCAGACGTTAAATTCATCATCAAAATTCAGTTTCCAGCGCTCCTACAAAGCCTGAGTACCCGAAACAGATTCAGATGTGCTGCAGTGTAGTATTTATGTTGATTGATCACACAGAATCTTGATTATAGGAGTTTTGTTTATAAATGAGATGGCCTGTCCTAGATACATTCATTCTTAGCAGTTGATTAGCATATTAATATTAATCAGATGTAACATTTTTATTTCCATTAGAGGATGATTCTAAATATGAGAAATAGAACTCTTACCTAAGTGGAGAGCGGACTGACCAACCACCAACACACAATGCACTTTTAAGATTTTATAAGTTGTAACTATACAGACATTCTGCATATCCTCTAATGTGAACAAAACAAAGAGCACAGCCTGAATGACCCTGATGAAAGAGTTTACTGAGCCTACACAAAATAATTCTGTGCTATTTCCATGAGCTAAAATGTGAGGTTGTGTAATGCAGCTATATAATAAATTTGGGAGTTGGCAAACAGCAGAGGCTGGTTCCAGACCTCTGCCACACTGCCCACAACTAAGATTTGTTCAGTGATTGCGCCCACTCAAAGCTGTTTTATCCAGTTGGAGAAACACTTGGCCAGTCAGAGTTTAGCGGGCGGGATTAAGAATGGGGAACGCCATCTTCCCTCATAGCAAGCTAGACTGATAAACTGACCAGCCTCATGTGTTGGTCAACATTACCTAATCACAGATGTGTCCAATCAGTGTATGTGTCAGAAATATCAGTCCAGTCAAACTAGATTTGAGGTCATTCAGAGACAGTGTCACAGTTATGTAGTTTGTCCACCAGAGAACGCAGACAAGTCAATATGAAACGCTGAGTGTGCATCTTGGTCACAAATTAAAAAGGTGCAATATGTAAGAACTGACCAATCATACTCACAACAAATAGGAGGCAGCATATCACCAGAGCACCCACTAACTGCTGCCAACTGTGGCCGCTGTTAGCTAGTTAGCTCAGTTAGCTCAGTTAGCCATGCAGCTAGCGGTCCAGGCATGGCAAGGCAAGTAGTGTTGGTGTTTCCACCAGCAGCAAAGAAGCTTTGAACCCGGACGGGCCGGGTCGGGCTGATTAGCATCCTAAACCTCGCAAGTCAATGCATATTGGTCACAACATCGAAACTGGTACTCTTCCACATTCTGTTGATAATATCAGTTAAGTCTTGAATGTTTTTAAACAAAAACTTTGCACACACAAATCTGAGGAAGATATATCATCATCACTTTTTTATATTGTGTTTTTACGTGAAAAACAATTGTGACTGGCCAAAATGTTGCGATTTTTAAAAAAGTATTTGTACATTGTAAATGTCAGCAGGCCGACTTAAAAATCCAGTATCCATCTGGATATTACAAGCTGCTGTTGGTGCACACATTTGCAAAGTATCTCACTTGCAACTGATTGGCTAGGGCTAAAAAAAATAAACCCAATCAACAGCAAATCAGGTAACATAAACACAATTTCAGTCAAACGAAATAGAATTTCATTCACTTCATTAAGCGACGACAGGAGGAAGAAAATTCATTGTCAATCACAAAGACACCGCTTGTAATTATTCTGTCCTTCTGATGAAGCTGAAGGACCAAATTATAGACCGATGTGTACAACACAGTGCTGGCATAACAAATGAGGATGGACACGTGTACAAGGTGTATGTGTAAATGTGTCTGTGTGTATAATGTATGCGTGATGGCAGGCCCAGCAGGAGCACGACTAAAGTGGAGCTGTGGCTGCCTCTGCCAACACATAAAGCTGCTTATCATATACGCGCCAAGAGACTCCCAATTAGCAGCACGCATGTCTTTCGACTGTTACAACCAGCATGAGGTGCCCAAAATGACCAGAAAACAGCTTCACTCTTTAGCTGAGGGAGATACTGAAACACTTACTGAGGAACTCGCCACAAAACACAGCACTGTACGGAGAACTGCTGCTCTGCAGCAACATTACTAACACACTCATCACTGTGGACACATGGTTTAGGAGACCGTGTGCAGAACACCTGACTCTCATGTCACGTTGTCCCACCAATGAGTTGTGCACTAATTTACACTTTGACACTAATAAGTGCTGCTTTTAGTAATAAAATATCACACTGAATCTTTAAAGAAAAAGGCAATAATTAGAGGTTGTGTAGTATGTAAGATACTGAGGATTACATGTTATACAGTAACACAAATGAGGACTCAGCTAAAATGTATTTGTGCTAACATTTATCCACTCATTTTTTAAGAAATGAAATTCATTGTCTGCAATGGCATGCATTCATATCTCCACTACACCGTCACTGTCTTTCTTTGCTCGTCGTCATGGTGAATTATAGCATCGGTGCTCCAATGATGATGGCTTTTTTTCATTCCCAACACATCAGCTTAGCTCAGAAAATGCTCAGACTTGACTGGACTAATTCTGTTCAGCTGTTCTGGAACTGAGAACTCTCAGATTCCCATCTCAACTCAGAGTTCAGGTTTAAGCTCAGACTTTGTTAAACCTGCTCCCTGAAACAGGCCCAGCGTGATGTGGGCCTTTTTACTTCCATCCTCTGTCTTCTCTAAACATCTCATTGTGTGAATGCCACTGCCACATTTTACGTGCAGAGATAATGGATTCTATCAACCTCTCGCAGAAGGAAGTAGTTCCTGCATCATCACCTACAGATCTCTGGCAGAGCTGATACCGAGCAGCCCTGCATGTACAGTAGCTTGTAACTGATACAAACAAAAAGTCACATTCATACATCAGAGATGAGTGAGCTAGCCAAATAAAGCAAACAGGAAAGTCAGCGGAAGATGTACTGTAGTGAGGTATAAACACTAATAATACCACTGCTTGAGATACAGCTGCTGTGACTTTAACTGCACCTCAGTGCTTGTTTTAAACCTGTATGATCTGCTATCACTCACTAAAAACAATGAAATGGGGGGTAACAGATTACCTGTCTGATTAAAACACGTTTTCTATAACCAAACACGTGATCAAAGGATATTCTGTATTCCAACAGTTCCTGCTTCTCCTCATCCCTGCGTTGCTTCTCCACTAGGCACTGTTGCCGGGAGACCTCGTCCAGGAAGCTGGACTCATCCTCGTCCAATCCTCTCACCATGTTCCCTGTCACCATGGAAACAAACATGCTCTCAACACATGGCAGTAGATTGATTGCATTTTCCAGAAAACAAACCTCAACAGATTATCACATATCCACACAAGAGTGAAGTGACCTTTGTGTGAATTCTAACAGACCCTCGGGGTGAAAGACAATAAGACTTGTGTGCTTCGAACAGATTCATGACATTTGCTGTGGATTTCCACGCTGACATTGGCAGTTTTTTTTAAACATAATGAAAATCGTTTTTTAAATGCTTGAATTGAATGAGTGAATTCTTTCCCCATTATTCTCCTTACTCAAATCTTAATAATTAACATTAGGGAATGACACTGCATAGCTGCAAACCAGCCATCTGTGAGTGAAATGCAGAAAAACTGAATGACTTAATTTTGAACAATAATGGCAAGAAAGGTTTAAACACAAGACACAGCTGTGTTGTCTATAAATATCTTTAGGACTGTGTCCTTGGAAATAACATCTACAGAAAAAAAAACAACCTGCAGAAAAAATCCACAAGAGTTACAGTTTAACTATTGATTGTAGCATTTATAAAAGCAGTCAGTGTCGATGGAACTGACAGCTGCAACAAAAACAATTCTCCTGTTCTTGTGAATCCTGTTTTGGAAGAATATCTGCACAATATTTCAATTTTCACTAAGTACTTTTTACTTTAAGTTCCAAATTATATCTACCGTCTATAAAAACAATCAAATCCAGAAAAATTAGACACTGACAGTCATACACAACACACAAATATTCTTAGTTTCAAGTAATAATTCATTAATGAACATTAATCAACACTGGTCCTTCGCCAAAATGAAAATAACTCCCTACGATGAGATTATATACATAACATCATTATATAGAGCATGATCAGATTATTAATTCAGTTGCATCATTGTGTAAGTAGCATCTTAATGTTGTGACTGGCAGAGGAGGAGCTCACATTCTGTGTGTCTTTAAGGACTTTAAGGGCAATCGTTGAACGCAGATCCTTCCTCGTAAAATTATAAAACTCATTTTTTAAACTATTTTAAATCCTGCATTATTTACATCGTTAACTGACTTCTTTCATTCCATCCTGCCTTTGCTGACCTGTGGCTGCTATTTTTGGTGCACCACAGCCACCTGTAGGTCAGTGGAATAGTGTAAAACTGGCAGGAGAGTCCATGGTGACACCCGTACACACTGTGAGCATGTTTATCTTACAACACATGGCTACTGGCTCTTTGTGTCGACAGAGAAGCAGACAAAAGCATGAATTCAATCCTTGAGAACACATGAAGGTAAAAGTATTAATGATGGATATGACAAAAAGAAACTGAAACTCACTGAATTTGAACTGCTCCTCATAATCCTCTTGTTTCTTGTCTTTCTGCTCCTGCAGTCGCTCAAAGAGCGATCGTGGGTCATACTCTTCCTCTGGGGCCTCTGAGGAGTACAAAAACAAACATGCGGATGTAAGCACAGCTGTATGTATTTTGGAGGTTTGATGCATTTTAGATCTGTGTGTAAGTGTTTGTGTTCTTACCCTCTGGGTCTTCAGGTTTCCTGACTTTCTCCCATTCCTCCTGCCTCTTCTTCCTCTTCTCGTCAAGCTCAGATTCTGACACAAACTTCCTGCTGAGGTCAACGCCAGCTGCCCCGCCCCCTGCCATCACAACTGACCTACACACAAACAAAACGTACTTCTACTAAGTATTACTCCAAAAAGAATCTTCCTATTGATTATATTGATCAACAAGCAATGAAACCAAATAAAATCAGACTCGATATCAGCTCATTGGCTTTCTGTGACAGTTATTACAAGGGATGATCTAATGTCACATTAAACAAGTCACATTCCTGAAAATCACATAAATGACGTAGTGTCACTTTCAAAACACACGGAAACAGGAGAGATGCAACAGGTGACAATATTATTATGTTTTCTCACACAGACGGTGACACACTGCTGCAGTGAGATCACCAGAAAGACAACACATGCAAACCACAGCAATAACTACAAATGTGAGCGTTGTTATTCTGCACCGCTTGAACTCAACTCAACTTGTGAGGTTGTGCCTCCCCCTCGTGGTAGTATGTAGTCATTACACGCCATTATAAAATGAACACAATTTAACGCATCTCTCTTGAAGGAAGACAGCTCGAAATACCCATGAGGGACGCACACATGACTGAGCGATTTCAACAATAATCTACAAGTTTGCTTCACGGCCCAAAGGCGTTCGGTTTGTATCGGCCCCGTTGATTCACTCACCGATTACCGTTACCTAAAGCGACGAAAACAACGAGAGCCGCTACAGATTAGCATTCTGAGCTACAAAACACGCTCGGCTAACGACGCAGCATATCAACACAGCATTCAGCCAGTACAGGAGACACGTCAGCTTTGCATGTGTGCAGTCTGGATAAACGAGGCGTACAACTGTAGACACGCAGATCTGTTGTGTGCTGCAACCCCCCCAGCTAGCTTTAGCTTCATTAGCATCCATGCAAGCTGCTGTCACCGCTGTTTGTATCGGGGCACCATGTCTTGTTGGAGCGGCAACGCTTTCATCTGCACCACCGAGTACACTCGAGCCTCCGCTCATGTCTGTTTCATATCATGTTGAATAATGTCTCTGTCCCTTACACTCACCGAGCTCAGCTAGTCGATATGCTGCTCCAAGTCAATGACGTGTTGTGTCACTGTAAATATGTCCCGTCGCGATATTTGACGTGCATCTTTCGTTCCGACCTGCTCTGCTGCTGCGGGGCCGAGTGACATACAAGGCAACAGTGCCACCGTGTGGTGAGACCACAGAACAGCAACACCTGTAGAGGAAGATACTGGGAACACAGAGGAAATAATAACTGAGTAAAAGTATAAAAGTACGGAGCTCCTTCTAAAAGAAGAACAATCTTTGAATTATTATTTTAAAGGAGTATTATGTCGTTTTTGGGACGACATTTGAATCAGATGCTATCTTCTTTCTAATGCTATCCAATATCTTCTTTGTCAGATTTGTTTTTATGTCTAAACAAACTTGATAAACAAACTCTCTTTGTTATCATGACTGAATTAACTGAATACACAAACTGACCTTAAAAGACAACACAGTTTCATACTGTATTACTTTGTTTATATGTGGCGGACCCTGCCACTTCTCTAGCTTCAAACAGTGTTGTGGGACCTTATCTTCCTCTAAGAACATCGTGTTTATTCACTTATGGAATTTTTAAAATATTTTTTTGTATTATTACCTCATTGATCTGGTTAATATTAAGATTCAGAGTTTAAATTTCTTCTAAAACTACCACAAATACACAGCGACCCTTCAAGTTGACTGTGGTAAATTATATTATTAAGTATCAATGAATCCACAGCATTATTTTGGACTTGAAGAATCAAGTTGAATATAATACGTCATCATCAATCATCATACAGCAACTATGAATTAATGTGTGTGTTGGAACATTTTTGTTATATTTAATGTTCCCTTGTAAACAGAGTGAATATTAGTTCCTACCTGCTATTGTTTTGGGGGGACAGGTAGTCATGTAACGGAGAAGAATAACATGTGTGACAAGGAGTGGTGAATGTACACTGTCTGCCACGTTTGTGCTGATTAAAAGAAGATTAAAGAAAAGTAACAAAGACTAATTGCCGTGATTGCTTACAGCCCAGGGAGACTGGAGAACTCTGCCACACCATGAAACAAGGGTTCAAGACTGTCTGCATGGGAAATAATTCAGTCATTTAATCAGCCAATCATTTCAGCTGTGCTTGAATAAACTGTTTGGTCTTTTAATTTCTTACAAAGCATCACATTTTATAAACTTTTCAAGTGTTGTGTCCGTCTCAGTACAATTTCTGCCTCTGACATGTAGTGGAATAAAAGGAACGAGTGCCAAGATTCAAGTAGAGTACAAGTGCCTAAGATTTGTACTTAGGTACCATTCTTGTATCTGTGTACTTTAATCCCCCCATTAGTTTTCCACCATTATACTGACCAGACATTAGCTACACTCGCTCCGTGGTAAACTGTGGCAACTCACTTGGCCGCAGATAAACTCATGTGTAGAAGGTTGCAGCCTAAGCCTGTCCAAACTGGTACCTCTCCTGTGCCCAGTGTCTGTTCAGTCAACCTTTAATACTGAAAAGCAAAGTCCACAGAGGAGTGCAGATGGAGTGCCTGCAGCCGACCGGAGGAGGCAGGGCTAAGAGCTGAGCTGCACCTCTGCTTCAGAGTCTATCAGTCTGCCCCTGCAGCCCGCTCTCTTCAGTCCAGTTCCACCATGATCGCCTCGCTCCTCCTGCTCTGGGTCTGCGTTGTTGGCATCCTCCTTCTCCTCAAATCATGGAGGCCCAAAAACTTTCCACCAGGACCGATCATCCTGCCAATACTGGGGAACATTTTGGAGCTGAGCCTGGAGAACCCGTTGAATGACTTTGAGAGGGTAAGAAAATCACTGAGGTGAACGATGTCGCGCTTCAAATGCCTTAAACTGTTATGGTGTTGATGCAGGTACTCTTATCAGCACTTTAATTGCACCTAAACGGTTAAATACTTACATTTGTGGGAACAGTGTCCTGCTCTCCGACATTAATTGTGTTTGGAAAGTGATTGGACTTGTACTTTGCAATGCTATACTCTAAGGACAAGGGTCACCCAAACCAGCTCTACAACGGTTTTCATGTGATTGCATAACATATTGTTGAAGTCTGTATACAGTTGACTGCCTGTCATCTTGGACTAGAGCCAGCAAACAGGGCCAAACACACTGGGCGTTTTCTAACTTAAACCCCTTACAATGAAGGACATCACAGGGCTGCATACCAGAAGGCCTCCACAACTTACTCTGATACTTTAAATGACCTCTGTGTAGTTTTGGAGAAGAAATTCAAACTCAGAAATTTAACATTAACAATATAATTGAGGTCATAATACAAACTAGGAAATATTTATTTTCTCCATGAGTGAATAAACAAGCTGTTCTCAGAGGAAAATAAGGTCCTCAGAATGCTGTTTGAAGCTAGAAAGGTGGCAGGGTCCGCCATGTATAAACAAAAGAAAACAGTAAATACTGTGTTGTCTTTTTAGGTCAGTTTGTGTATTCAGTTTATTCAGTCATGATAGTGAAGAAAGTTTGTTTATTAAGTTTGTTTTGGTATTAAAACAATCAGTCTCCTCTTCCCTATTCTACATAATGCACCTTTAAAGGGTAACCCCACTGTTCTACACATTAAAATATGTTTACAGAGGAGTACTACAACATATATGAAAAAAGTAGTGTAAAGCCATTTGTGGCTCCAGAGGATGCTGCATTTAATATGTAAAAAAAGTCCTCCGGTGATGTAGCTGAATTGCATTGTGGGTAATTTAGGCACCAGGTTTTGAGAAGCAGCCCATGGCTCTCATTGCACTCCCATAATGCTGATGAACTTATTATGGATAGTTTCAGGACAAATGATCAAAACCCGAGCAGACGAACCAGAGATGTCACCTTTTTATTCCACACGTACTTCCATTTCAAAACCTATGTTACCCATAATGCAACTTGCTCTATCTCGCTATATGTTCCCAGGCTCACATTTCACATATTTATTATCTTTCAGCTTATCATATTATACATTGTTGTTTCTTATCATTGTGGTCCCCACCTTCAATAAGGCAAAGTTATGTATGGGAGGCTCATTCACAGATGGATTTTTATCAGTTTATCAGTTATGTATGCTCTTTGCTGATTGGTGTGTCAGCCTCAACTTTTGTTATACATTGTCATTCAAGCTGTTTTTAATTATGTTGATAAGCTAAAAAAAACATTTGTTTTAGATAATAGATAGATAAGAAGTCTGGACTTTTGTTTGATCTGATTCTTTCCAATAATGTACACACGATATATATTTGTCCGAGTTTTGAAGCGGTGTGTGCTGCTGTTTCTCCGCTGTGGTTTTGTAATGGTGCAAGTCGAGACAAGACTGTACCAAAACTGAAGATATGAACTGAGCAAATGAGCGGATGTGATTCCAGTGGAGTTATGTAACATGAATGTATTGTAAACACTGCCATGTTATCTTTTCCCAGCTGAAGAAGATTCACGGAAATGTCTACAGTCTGTATATCGGTTCCAGGCCAGCTGTTGTCATCAATGGCCATAAGGCCATGAAGGAGGCTCTCATGTCCACTGAGTTTGCCGGACGACCCCAAGACCTGTTTGTCAATGACACCACCCAGAGGAAAGGTAGAACAGATCTGATACTCAGCGTTTTTCTAGATTGTCTGAATCAGTACCGAGTAAAAATGACTTTTTACTTCAAAATGAAGTTGAAGTAAAATGGAAATGCTAAATTAAAGTGTGAGTATCTCAAAACTGTACTTGAGTACAATTCTTTCATGACATACTTTAATTTTTAATACATATATATACTGGTTTAAATATTTGTAATCTGTCTCCTTTATCACTACTATTTAAACGTAACCCCGGTCGATCCCTGGTATATAGAGAATGTCGGTGATGTCTCTTTCTATGCGTGCAGTGTATGTATGGGAGAGTCACCAGTATAGCTCCACATCTTTATCTGACAAAAGGAAAAAGAGAAAAAAACAAAACAAACAAAGGCAAGGGTTTAAGTCTGTTCATGGGTTCTCTTCGGGACACGTTTTTGTGTTCAGTATACGATTCAGTTTGCCAGAAAAAAGGAGGCGGGTCTGTAACTGGTATTAGTCTCCTTTCTTCAAGCCCTGTTTTGCAATGACGCCCTGAAACCAACCTACAGTATAAAAAAAACAATACATATGAAAGATTACAGCACATTTAAAAGAATAAAATTGAATGACGTGTACATGTAAAGCAATGGAGGCAGCATTAATTAACAAATATACCTTCACTCGTACCACTCACTGTCTACAGGTGTCTAAATGAAGTAAAAACATCTACATAGGAAAACCATTACATTCAAGCAGGCAGTGAATCTGTCATTAAACCGGTCTGTATGTGCACAGAGAGAAACAAATCAATCGTGTTGATATTCATCGTCAGTCATGAGGAAGCGAGGAGGAGTTTCTTGGAAAACTGGCTGCTAAAGTTTCCCAGCCCCTGCAACTCTTAATGAGATTTCATTCAACGCGCCGACACGGGGAGCACCTGCCCTGCATAAAAATGAGTGCCTGGCTGCAAGACTGTCTGGATCCACAACTTTTCTCCAAGTTCATAATTCGGAGTACTTTTAAAGAGTAGGAATACATGAGCTTGTTGCTTTTATGCTCCTTTAAAAAACAACTGTACAACTGTATAGCAGCCACAGGACGGTATAGTGCTCGCCTACATATGTAGTATATCGTTTTGTTCTTGCATGAAAACAGTGTGCATCCTATTGTCCCAGCTCAATGTTCGTTAGCCACCCCTCCCCCCCCCATTTCAACCCCAAAATAAGAAGAAACCACAACGGAAAGTAGAAATGACATGTTAGAAAAATAAATCAGTCAAAAGTGGCTGTAATTCCATTTTCATCACCCAATAAAGACACACACACACACACACACACACACACACACACACACACACACACACACACACAGTGGTGGAATTGAACAGAAAAAATAAGAATGAATACATGGATTCAATATTTCAGTTGTTTTAAAGAAGAGATTTCACCTCATTAACTAGTCTACACACAGTATGTGTCTTGTCTGGTGCATTCTTCTTATTAAATCCACGTACATCCAAGTACATCAAGAAAACAATATATAAGGTTTTTCATTGGACAACAGTTTTCGTTTCTCAGCAAGCAAACAAGTTTTAAGGGGGTTGGCAGTAGATTTAAATCCAATTTCCAATACAGCGATGGCTCTGGATCGAAAGCAGTTTAAAAAAAAAACATACATGAGCTTTGGAATAGCACATTGATGTTCACAGTGGAATACAAATATGTTTGTAATAGTTGATCAAATATGACATTAGATCTCCTGTAAGCTCATACTGTGTGCTCTTTGCGTCGCTGCACCTGTTGCAGGAGTGATTCTGGCAGATTATGGCTCTAGTTGGAAGGAGCATCGTCGCTTTGCCTTGATGACGCTGAGGAACTTCGGTCTGGGGAAGGATTCCATGGAGGAGAGGATCCATGGAGAGATACAATACGTCATTAAGACACTGGAAAAGAGCATTGGTACGTCATCCGTGGGTCCACACAGTCCAAATAAGGACGGCTGGGTTAACTCTGTTCAGTGACAATGACCTCTGAGCACCACAAATATTCTAGTAACACAAATTAATAATATAAGATTTATTTGGATCAAATATTTCCATTAATGTCAGTGTTTTTCGTTGCCGTTTTGTACAATACCTTTTCTCACTTCAGTCTATATGATGTCTTTCACAGGCTCAACCTTGTCTCCTCAAGTTATGTTTCATAATGCGTCCTCCAACATCATCTGCCAGGTTCTGTTTGGTACACGCTACGAGTACGACGATGTGTTCATCAAAACAATTGTACAGTGCTTCACTGAGAATGCCAAGATAGCCAATGGACCATGGGCCATGGTGAGTGCTGTAAATAAAATGTCTTCGTGGTTTTCTTCCCATATTTCATAATGTAAAGGAGGCTGTACTGCTGAGGATTCACTCGTGTGTAGAGCCTGACCAGTATGCAGTTTTTGGGACCCATGCCAAAATCCAAATACAGGAGTAAAAATTGGCCAATATACGCACAGTTTTTGCAGTGATTCTTTAAATGTGGTTATGAAATACTTGAAATGGAGACGATATATTACACAAAATTGATGTCTCAAATGATGCCAGTGTACTGAAACAGTAAAATTCACTTTATAATTATAATTACAATTATACATCACCCCAGGCATTGTTTTCTGCACTTTGTTCTTTAAAACCAAAAGGTTTTCGTGTCACAGGCGCAGGGGTGCTCTGAGCTGAATGCTAACTTTAGCATGCTAACAGGCTCACAATGACTGTGCTAATATGCTAATGTATTTGGCTTGAAAACTAATCAATTATTTTTTTCTTTTCTTTTTCTTTTTCATTCTTACAGCTGTATGACTCTTTTCCCTTGATCCGTAGCCTGCCACTGCCCTTCATGAAGGCCTTTAAGAATGTTGAGGTATGTTTACTGGGCCTGAACATTTATTTTAAATATTTACCATACATTTACAAAAAAAAGCCTGAATAAAAAATATATTTTATATTTATGATTAAACATGAAAGACAAACATGAATAAAACGTACACCAATGGTCTTATGTCTTTTTTTCTCTGACTGCACATACACAATGACAACTGATACATACACAATTTGCCAGTTGAAAGAAAAAGGTGAATTAATACAAGTTATGAATGTTCACTCATGTATTTCAGACTTGTCAGAAAATTGCGAAACGTCTTTTGGCCGAGCACAAGAGCACCAGAGTCCCTGGGGAGCCGCGAGACTTTGTTGATTGCTACTTTGATGAAATGGATAAGGTGTGTGTGTGTGTGTCGAAGTGAGCTGACTCTTTTCACACCCCATAGTGTACATGTGTGTTCATTAGTAAGATATTGTTTCATTTAACGTGTATTGTCTTCTCCTCTGTCCAGAGAGGCGACGACGGCTCTTCATTCTCAGAGGGTCAGCTCTCTATGTATGCTCTAGATCTTCACTTTGCCGGGACGGACACTACCTCCAACACCCTGCTCACCGGTTTCCTCTACCTCATGGGCCACCCACACATACAAGGTATGCCTGTACATGCAAAAATCCATGTAGACTGTCAGCTGAGTGAGTGTCACCTCTCTTCCAGCTCTTCCTCTGCTGCATCTTCAAATCCGGCTCCTTCCTTTTGATTTAACAGGAATTGTTCGTGTCACTTTGTTTTATTACTGTGTTATGGAAACAAGGTGTTACATTGTTATATTCTTCTGCCCCCTCCCCCTGCTGTATCTCACAGAGCGTTGTCAACAGGAGATAGACACGGTGTTGGATGGGCAGGAAAAGGCCACTTTTAACGACAGACACAATATGCCTTACATGCAGGTATATCATCAGTCAGATTTCACCTTTAATTCATGTGTTCACATCTGTCTGAGTGGCTTCTTTCTTAGGGCATTACAAAAAATCTGCTAAACTTCAGGGATTATTCATGAAATCGCAAGTGTATTGGTCTGCTTTCTCAAGTCTTAGCTCCTGAGAGCCTGCCTTGTTTTTCTTCTGCCCCAGGACATATAAAGAAATCTATAATAAGAACATGTTGTTTAAATCTCTCTCCATCCAGGCTGTGATCCATGAAGTGCAGAGGGTGGCCAACACCGTCCCACTCAGCGTTCCTCACTGTACGACTAAAGACACTGAGCTCATGGGATATTCCATTCCCAGAGTAAGAAGCACCTGGTGTTTTGTAGTGTTCAGCACAGTGACAGTAAAGTGAAGTGTTGGGGAAAGAAACTTGACTGTGCTGTCTTTATGTATGTGGGGGGAAAAGCAATTTATACCAGTGCTGCATTTAGAGGCAAGGTAAGATGAGTCGGCAGGGAACAAAGTGAAATGTGACTTTTTTTGCCTATTTCTGCACATTTACTTGACTTCACTGATATGTGAGCTGACTGAACAGTTAAGTTGCAGTCAAAGCAGGCAACACATCCTCTTAACATTCTGTTTGCTCCTTTAATAAATAAGGGTTAAAACACTATCTTATGTAGTTTAAGTAAGACTTACCTGCTCTATGTCCTTTCTTCTCATGCTCTCCTCAGGGTACACTCATCATCCCTAACCTGACCTCTTTGCTGAATGAGGAGGGACAGTGGAAATTTCCAAATGAATTCAACCCTGAAAACTTCCTTAACGACCAGGGAGAGTTTGTTAAACCTGAGGCTTTCATGCCTTTCTCCGCAGGTATGAGGGAAGGAAAAAAACAAAGCGGCATACGTCTCCATTACATATCAGAACCTGCGGTGGCATGCACACAGGGTGTATTAAAACCAAACTGCTGTAGGTGACTTTGAGTTTTTTTTTCCTTTCTCAGGTCCTCGTATGTGTCTCGGAGAGGGTCTGGCTCGGATGGAGCTCTTCCTCATCATGGTGACGCTGCTTAGGAAGTTCAAGTTCACCTGGCCTGAGGAGGCAGGAGAGCCAGACTACACACCAGTCTATGGGGTTACTCTCACTCCCAAACCTTATCGCATGAAGATCGAAGTCAGAGCAACTGCGTAATGCAGTCTGTGGACACAGCAGAAACAGTGGAGGTTAATCCAGATCAACACTAGCAGATGGGAACAAATACGGTGAAAAGGATAAAGGGCTGTTTGTGCCACCTTTAATGGCATTTACAATACACTCAGGGCCATCATTGCATCTGCTTAGGCTAAAATAGAATGATTCTCATACGCAGCCTTGTAGGGGTTACTGTCAAGGCTGCCTATTCAAGTCATTCTATCATCAATTCAATCTGTATGAGAAACTTCTTATGAAGCATATCCCCTAACAGTCAGACCAAAGAAAAATGGTTTGAAAATGAAGCTGAGTATACAAGTGCAGGCGAGACTACAGGGTCGTCACCAGGTGGGCGCCCTCTCTACAAACAGCTCAGCAGCCTCCTCGTGACCTGCGCTAACACAACCAAAACATCCCTCTGAAGCAAATGTTTATAACCAGCTAGCATCATTAGCTAGCACCATGCTGGCTAAGACTCTGCTCCAAGACTTTAGAAAAAGTTGGTTTGACTCTATTCACTGAGGTATCGATTCATGTATCACTTTCTTTTGAGAAACTAGATGACTTCTGCACCGTTATGCTGAAGAAAATCTTATCCTTCATATTGAGAAGATAGATGTTAGAGGATAGAGGTTATAAATTCTCGTTAGGACTAAGACCCGTCCCGCCCTTTACCAAGAACTATAACCTGTTTACCCTGATAAGATTAACTTTGAACTCAGATATGATTGGTGCACTGAAAGGTCTAAAAGGAACATTAAGGAAGTTACAGATGATGAGAGATTTTAAATCTTTGAATATGGCGTGGGAAGGTTTGGGGTTTGTGAAGGTAAGAATAAGAGAGCTCTGGATTTAGTCAAATCCAGGCAGCAACAGAAGACTGCGAAGGACGAAGTCCACAGAGTGTGAGAAGAAAAGGGAATTTTGTATTGTAGAATAACCTTAGATTTTAACTGAAAGCAAACAGCTATAGGACAAACAGATGGAAAAAATATTGAGCAAGGGCAGCTTTATCTTTTTAAAGATTCAAGGCAACATTTAGACACTTTGAAAGGGACCAAGAAGGAATTTGAGGCTTAGAAAAACTGGCTACAGATAAAGACAGGGACTGGGATTCAGGATTAGCACTAGATAAGCCTGCCATAGACCAATGGTAGAAATGGTAGTATTTACTTTTAATGCACTGCATATTCTATTCATAGATAAATACTGACTTCATACTGGTGCATCCTGTTGAGACTTTCAAGAAGAACAACCGTATCACACATCAGCAAGTGCCTCACAATGACATGACGTGGCAGAGCCCCGCAGTGGCAGCTGTTATTATGAGGGGACTAAAGGATTCAGTCTGGTGATGTTGTTATAGAGTCCATGTAGGACGGAGGTTTGGGCAGAAGATGTGTCAACAAACAACCTTAAGCCATGATTATTATTGTAACCATGACAACAAAGGCCTCCCAACCTTAAAAGTCATTTTACCCCAATTAGGATCATTCTTTTACCCTTAATGCTGCTGTAAGTGACTTCTTTTTTTATTATTGTAATGAGTGTTAAGTCACTAACCCCATGTCTTGTGTCCTCCAGCTCACACATTTTCTGGTATCCCTACACATTTTATCCAATCAGGAGGGAGAATCAATGGAGCTCCCGTGTGGGATTACTAACTGCTTAACAAACTGGAAGTTAGCCAAACAATGGCACTTTAGCAGCATTAAAGTGAAACTCTTGCCAAAATGCAACCTAAGCTTTTTTTTGCTAATGTATATGAGTCAAACCTTTGTGTAAAAGCATAATTATGACGAAAGAGGCACTTTTAAGATTGACCGTATTTTCGTTTTCCCTAACCCCCTAACCCTAACCCCTAACCCTAACCCTCTTTCGTCATAATTATGCTTTTACACAAAGGTTTGACTCATATACATTCATAAAAAAGCCTAAGTTGCATTTTGGTGAGAGTTTCACTTTAACTGTGTACTTACTCAAACCCAAACCACGGTCTTTCCCTAAACCAAATCAAGTTGATTTTGTACCCAAACCTAACCAAACCTTAACCGTAGAGTGTAAGAGTACATCATAAAACAGATTTATGCTTCTTTTCTTCGCATTAATTAGAGGTTACAGTGTATTGTGTCATTATATTTAGAGGGCTTGTTGATTCCAATAAAGAACATGCTGTGATATATCTACTACTGTAACTGCTTACTTGTGTATTCAAATTAATATGTATGCATGTATTCCATGACATGTATTGATGTGTAATTGATTTATATGGGATTGAAATGATGAAGGTTATTCTGGTCAGCTTTGCCTGTCCTGAGGCGGGTGTGTAACATTCCTTGTACAATAGGGTAAAAGTAGCATTGTAATAGTATTTCAATGCTATGCATTTATTTGTTAAAAGTGCAAAAAATAAAGAAAAATAAAAAATAAAAGTGTGTTAAAGTAACGAAGTGATTTTCTAAATAGCAGTGTTAACAACCACATGCTGATAAACTGCTTCAACCCTTTAACTAATATGGTCAAAGCAGTCACTCACCGCCCGCTGCAGACTGACACTGCTCCCTGCAGTGCTAACTGTGTATCTGGGATGCAGGAAGCTCTATGCATGTTTGTGTAGCTGCCCATGGTGCTGACAAGATGTCATAAACTGGATCTTTTAAAACAGATACCCTTTGCTATCTTTTAAAAGTTCTCACGTAATTACTTCAACCTAGTGTCTAATCATGGTATGGGCCACATTTATAATGGGTTTGTGAGTCTTAACACAATATAATTAGATTCTGTAGACCATTTGAATATTAACACGGCTGCTGCATCTTTAATCTTTGGAAGAAAAGGAAGCTGATAGTTAATGGCTGACTTACACGGACAGTACATTGATATACGTATATAAGATAGATTATATATTTTATATATTGCCCAAATCAGATGGAGGAAAAGGCCTCTATCATTCTCTGACTGGAACTCAGATCTTAATTTGAATTTTTTTTTTTACTGCCCTTCGGTGTTGGAACAAGTGTGAGAATGTGTCCTACAGTATCTTCAGCTTAATCTTTCTAGAGAACAATGCAGCTATGATGAGGGACGTGTCTAGTAGATGACTGTTGACTGATTATGAGGCCAGACACAGTTTTAAAGTGTGTGGTTGTGAGGTGTTCCAGGGGGCTATGCTGTATGTGTTATGTCATCCCCCCCACTGTGCGCTGGACGTTCAGAGGGTCATTTCAACATTAGGAGTGCGTAAAGTCTCTTACATTAGATGGCACTACAATCTGAGTTGTGTTACCAGCCGTTAAATGCACTGATATTTGTGGTGACCAGACTCTGATCTGCTGTGGATTAACAATCAAATCAATGGTTAACAAAAATTAAAAAAAACATGATGCAACAACTCTGCAGGCCACATGACCGTGCAAAGGTTGTGTGTCTCTAAATCAAATATAGAGGCAGAGGAGAGCGTAAGCTCATCAGAGTCAAAACTTCATCATGTTTGCATCTGTGGTTCTACTCTTGGCTGTGGCCGTTCTGCTCGTCCTGGTCCTCTTTCCGACCAGCAGGGCCAAAAATTTCCCCCCAGGCCCGCGACCCATCCCCATCTTTGGAAACCTGCTGGAGCTGAATCTGGAGAACCCCCTGGCGGATCTGGAGAGGGTGAAGTTGAATAATGTTATCAAGAGGAAGTACTATTCACTGTATTTATGTAATTAGCAGTGCATTATGCAAGATTTAATAACCTACCTGGGTAAAATATTCTATGCAGCGACAGATTCTGTTAATCGAAAGGAAGTGTTATTTTTGCATCCAAGTTTGCATGATCTCTATTTTTGCAGTTCTCAGTTAGGGATTGAAAAAGTTGTGCTATAACTAGCAAGCCTGTCTGCCTTCACCTAAAATGACCAGAGACATTGAAAAGTGTGAATGTAGCAGTAATGAAGTAGCTAAATCTATTAGGTAGGAAATATCAATCAGTGTGTATTTTTCAGTAATAGGTGCTTAGAAATAATGAGACTCATTTAACAGCTATTATGATTCCTACCTATCATAACTTGGTAATAATTTACCCAGTTCAGTGCCTGATGATTGACCCGATTAAAGGTCAGTCACTTAAGCCCCAGTAACAACAATACTGTGTCTCTGCCCCCAGTTGGCCAAACGCTATGGAAACGTCTACAGCATTTTCATTGGTCCCAGGCCAGCAGTCGTTATCAATGGACTGCAGGCCTTGAAAGAAGCCCTGGTCAACAAAGCTGCTGACTTCTCTGGCAGACCACAAGACCAAATGGTCAATCATGCTGTGCAGGTGAAAGGTACAGAGCAGACATTTGACAGATGGTTCAGGTTCAACTAAGGACAACAGAGTCAGGGATCCTGTCCAAGTTCTGCTCCGATGCCTGATCAGTTTTGTCAAACACATTTCAAATTGCACAGTTGAAATGTTACAGTGACTGACTAACTGTGAATGAGTAGTGGAATAAGTATTTCGATCTTTTTGTCCAGAGTAAAACTGTCAATTCTGCAGCGTAAAAATACTCTATTACAACTCTAACAGTATTTAGACTCATTTTGTCTCTCATTTTTAATTGAGTAAACGTACAAAGAAAAGAAAAACTGAAAAAAGCTGTACTTGAGCAGGTAGTGATGAGTACTTAATCAAAATGGCACACGCGAGAGTGCTTAACACATATATTTTACTATACTTAATGAATTGTGGTCAGCAGTAGCTATCAAATCGAATATAATGTGGTATATTGTACATTTCAGTCTGATCGGAAGTCCCGGAGAAGTTCCCAGTACTATCAAGTGGAAATACTCAAGCTAAGACAATTACTTAAGAGCTTGAGTAGATGTCTGCTAGTTACTTTCTACCACTGAGTAAACTGACGAATGAAAGAAAAATACACTCTAACAAACTAACACACTAACAAAAAGTACATGTTGGTAAAAGTTTCAGTCATTCCTAAAATACATTATGTGTTATGCTTTCCATCCATTGCGCACTGAGTGTTAAGAGAATAAATCCCTCCAGAGGAACTCATAACATCAGACAGGACTAGAGTGGAAAGTCTGTTTTTTTCTTACAGAGAAATCATTATTAACATAAATACTCTCAAACTGACTTCATGTTACGATCTAAAAGGTTTTGGCACCATCTGGTGGTAGCAAAGGGTGGAAATAGTTTTCAGAGTATTTACAGAAGTATGATCAGCAAAACATACTTAAGGTATCAGAAGTAAAATATGACTAATGTGCCATTATACTGTAGAATAACTGATATAACTTTTTTTCAGTGCCTTTAAAATATGTATTTAAGAATAAATGCACTTCTCCTTCTAACTCCTGCTTGACCCTTTCTGCATGCAGCTGATGCTCCCGGAGTGATTCTAGCGAATTATAACCCTGCCTGGAGAGAGCAGCGACGCTTTGGTCTGATGACCCTCAGAAACTTTGGTCTGGGGAAACTGTCCATGGAGGAGAGGATCCTGGGAGAGATACAACGCATCTTAGAAATACTTGAGCAGAGTGTTGGTACGTCCATTCTTGATCTTTTGCAGTCTGTGCTGAAAGCCAAAAACCCAAAAGCCAACATCTTTATAACATCTTTTTTTTTTGTTCATGTCATTTCACCAGGTAAGCCCATGAGCCCCCAGCTGATGTTCCACAACGCAGCCTCCAACATCATCTGCCAAGTCCTGTTTGCGAAGCGGTTTGACTACGACGATGAGTTCATGAAGTTTTTTGTCAGTCTTTTTCGTGAGACATCCAAAATAATCAACGGGCGCTGGGGTTTGGTGAGTCACATGTTTGACCACACAGCCGCTCATGCTCACTAAAAACTGTGCTTTCTGGTGAACCTTCATCTCTCAGAGTTACCCATACAATGCTCACAACACTTAAGGCATCTTAAAACTTCAAACTTATCTTGCATTTTTCTCTCCCATACAGATTTATGACTCGATACCGATGGTGCGCAACCTACCACTGCCCTTCCAGAAAGCATTTAAGATGTTCAAGGTCCGTCACTCATTTCACTCACTAGAGATTGTGGCTTATCGGTTTGATTGATGGCAGTGAGTCTGTTTATAACTAGGTTAAATGTTGCAAGGATGTTGATCAGCCTTTACATTCTGACAATGACAAACTTAGCAGGTTGCTAAATAAGTTAACATGCTAATTCTAGATAATTAGCACTAGTACAGTTTACGCTGATGGTAATATATTTAGTTTTGCAGGTACTTGTAAGTTGTATGTAGATGGTAACTCCAGATCTCAAAGATCTGGAAGAGTGATAATTAACTCAAACCCTGAAATTTCCCTAACACTAACCAAGTAAAGGCATACAAATCTAAAGTTACATCTACGTAGATGAAGTATTTGGTCTTAAACGAAAACATTAGACGAGTGGCACTTTTGAGCTGACGAAAAGTTATAGGGTGACCAAAGTGATCACAATTCATTTAGAGGTTAACATGGATGTCTGTGCCAGATCTCATGAAATCTATCCAATAGTTGGACTATAGTATGTTATAAATAAAACCTCAGAACATCACAAAAGTCATTTGGAAAAATTGTCTGGGGATCCCAAATGTCTCCATTGACACTTTCTACCAGTCCATACAGTAGATGTTCGAATATTTCATGCAGCTACTAGCATGGCTAGATAACGAGCAAGGAAAGAAATCCAGAGGAAAAAAAAAAAACATGTACCAGGGAAATTGATAAAAGAAAAGAAAGAAAGAAAGAAAGAAAGAAAGAAAGAAAGAAAGAAATACAAAAAGAAAGAAAGAAAGAAAGACTTGGGAAAGAAAGAAGGGAAAAAATAATTAGAGAAGGAAAGATGGATAAGGCTGGCAGCAGGATGATACATGGAGAATGTTGGATGACTCAGTGTGACGCAGCATCTGCAGTAAAATGAAGGGACTTTGCAACATGTCACAACAATTTGAAGTGGCGCTGCAGTCACAGTGCCATGGAGAGGTGAAGGGTTACAATATAATTGTGAGACAGGGCCTCGAACATTACAGTAGCATTGACAGAAAAAATACCTGTGTGAATTTCAGTCATTAAGATGTGTTACAGCTGAACTGCATGGCTGCAACTGGCGCCTGTTTGGTTCAAGCTGCCATGTCCTGTCTGCCTCTGCACTGTCACCATCCACTAAAGGCAGAAGAAAGAAACAACCTGAGACATAAAGCCTTACTGCATGTTGAATAGACTTGCACATGAAAAACCCTGACCTCAACTTTCGTTTAAGAATATTTCTAAAACTACCTGTTTATCTCACCAGAACTTTTTTTCTTACTAGATTTCACATGAAAGACGTATGGAGATGTTGGCTGAGAACAAAAAGTCCAGAGTTCCTGGCAAGCCGCGGCATTTCATAGATAGCTACCTGGATGAAATGGATAAGGTGTGTGTGTCTTTCTATTATTAAGAAAATTCTGTTTAGAGCAGCTGCTGTGAACCTTGAACCCGCCTTGAAGGTGTCAGAATGTGTGTTTGCTTCGTCTTTCTCTCTGTTGTCTGCCTGCAAAGAGAGGAGACGATGGCTCGTCATTTTCTGAAGACCAGCTTTGTGCGTTTCTTTTGGATCTGCACTTTGCTGGGACTGACACGACCGCCAACACCCTGCTTGCTGCCTTCCTCTACCTGATGAATTATCCACACGTACAGGGTATGTCTGTATCTCTGTCATCTGTCAGTTTCCGCTTTACTATCAGTCTGAAGCCATTAACTGCACCAGACTGAAGTGTCAACTATTACTGATGACTGTTTGTACAGAGGTTTGTGATTTTGCGTGAGTTATCATTAGAACAACCCTGATTATGCATCAAGCACAAGTACCATGCTAAAATTGACCCATTGTTTCAGTTGATCACCAATACCTACAAAACTAATGACATCCCATCAGACTGGTACTTTGTGTTTAGCAAATGCAATTATTTTTCAGACAGCTTTTTTCTTTTCCCCCCTACGTTTGAACACAAACATGTGCACTTTCTACTCCTAGTATTTTCAAAACAGGCCTTAGTTTTAATGCATTTGAGGGGGTCATTTTCATTTTGACTGATTTCAGCGTATCTATCAGTGTATATCATGCTCAGCAGACGTAGCAAGGCGAAACAATGTAAAATACGAAAACAGACAGAGAGGGAGACTGGAATTGGGAGAGAAGGTAATGGAGACTCAACAATCAGCTATCTTTCTGCTGTGTTTACAAACAGCTCGGACAAATCCTCCTGATTCTACCTTTAAGTTTAACAGTCTTCTAATTGTATTAATATGATATAAAGTTCAGTTAGTTTTGCACAGAAATGGCTGGTTGAAATGTCCTTCAGAGGGATACTTTGAGTGCATTTCAGAGCCTGTACTTTCTTACTTTTAACTTGAGTAAAGAAGTTGTATCAGTATGTCTTTTAAATGAATTTTTCTGTCTGTATCTGTACTTCTACTTGAGTAAGTAAAGGTTTTACTTTGGCACCTCTGATGGTACCACACTGGAGAGGGTTTGGGAACAACAGTAATCACATCTGCTAACCATCAGGGTGTTAGCACTGTCAGTGTGAGCATTCGGCTCAAACCTCTAGACTATTCTTCTTTTTCAAGCAGCCCCAGACAACACAGCATCTGAAGCAGGTTCTTGGGGAAACATCTGTTTGTCATTGCTAGAAATAATTGGAAAGATTCACACTTTCCTTTCGCAGGCTGCCATGTAGCACTTAAACCTGTGAAAAACCTTGCAGTACTCCCTCCTGCTGTGAACTGTCTCACTCTTTGTTTATCTCTGTACTCCTCAGAGCGTTGTCAGCAGGAAATAGACAAAGTTCTGGACGGGAAGGATCAAGTCAGTTTTGAAGACAGACACATGATGCCCTATGTGCAGGTAAAAGGGTGACTGGGTCATAGTCATATTTGGACGTCTATTCTTTATCTTTTGTCTCCTATGGATCAAAATGTGGTGAAAGATAAAAGATTTCAGTTATCTTATATCTGAAATGATAGAGTGTCTAACAGCTGTCTCTGTGATGCAGGCTGTCATCCATGAGAGCCAGAGGATGGCGAACACAGTCCCTCTCAGTGTTTTCCACAGCACCACTAAAGACACAGAGTTAATGGGATACTCCATTCCCAGGGTTAGTATAACATAGTGTGTGTCATAATAGAAAATACAGAAAAGTCATCAATTAACACAGGGTTGGACAACAAAATGACAATTGTAGTCGCTACATGCAACACACGCCTAGATTATATATACAGATACTGTAAATATGAAATAGAGTTTATGTGTGTATCCACCCCCCTTGTCTTGAGAATTCTAAGGATTCTAAGGGCAGTTTAGAGCAGTGTTGTTTCCCAGACTTCCAGTTTGAACCCAGGGCTTTCTATGTAAAAGCAGAGAACAGTGGTGTGAAAGTCATTATTCTGTGTTCACATTTTAATAAACATCCTGTCATCTTTTTCTTGTGTTCTTCAGGGGACCACTGTCATCCCCAATCTGACCTCAGTGTTGTATGAGGAGGGACAGTGGAAATCCTCCCACGAATTCAACCCTGAAAACTTCCTCAATGAGAAGGGAGAGTTTGTGAAGCCAGAGGCCTTCGTGCCTTTCTCTACAGGTGAGTAAAAAGGATCACTACGCTAAGAGATAAGACCAAATTATTGATGAGAAGTTTGCTTCTGGAAATGACATTAGGGCATAGTTAATGAGCGAATATTTTAACCCGCAGGCCCTCGTGTGTGTCTCGGAGAGGGTCTGGCTCGTATGGAGCTCTTCCTCATCCTGGTGACTCTGCTGAGGAGGTTCAAGTTCATCTGGCCCGAGGATGCAGGAGAGCCCGACTTCACTCCTGTTTATGGAACGACCCAGACCCCGAAACCTTATTCCATGAAGGTCCAACTCAGATAAACTGCTCGGAAAAAACTACTGAGACAGAGATTACCCAAAGATTGTAGTAAGCTGCACAGAAAGATTGAGCAAAATGTAACCTTTCGATATTAAACCTACTTTGGTTAAAGGTGTACCAATCATTAAATGATATGAACATGTGATCAAATTGACTTTGTGTTCATGAAAAGGCTCACTGGCAGTGAGGCATCCACGGAGAACCACCTATAATGTTTGATAGTGGCTTATTGTGTCTTTCAGTTTGTTGTTTTGGTTTTACAGCCCACGACTTTCCTGTTTGGTTCACTGTCCAGTTTATCTGTCCAGCACCAGAAAGAACACAGCCAAAGTTAGCAACTAGCAAGTAAAGACAGTTATCCATTCAGCCAATGAAGAGATATTTTCCGCAGGGGTTGGTAGAGAATAAAAAAGCTAAAGAAGGAGTGAATATTGCCCTCTACATATGACTCAAAATGAGTGCTAATGCTGCTAAGTAGCTGCCTGAGGTTTAGGTGAGCAACATCTCATCATCAAATTTTATTGAGACAGGGAAGGCCACTGAGAGCAAGCACTCGTGCAACAATGGCAACAACTTTCTATTAAAAGAGGTTTGATGGATTTTAAATAGATGAAAACATTGTATTTAAACAGATTTAAATTGAACCGTTTGCAGTATCAACTTAAAGGGTAATAATATGCCAACGTTGTGATTACAAATTGTTTCTGCTGCCCCCAAGTGTCAAAAACTGAATGAGTGCAGCTTTGAACGTCACAGGGGAAGCAGAATCATTTATATAAACTAGACTGTGTTCAATAAATGCAACGATGCTATAACAGTTTGAATTATACGTGACAGATTATATCTTATCATCTGAAATTATAAACTTTTACCAACTTTCACCCAGATTTTACGATCGTCATTAAACGTTACACAATGTTCCCTCTGATGTCAGTCGAAAAAATGATGTAACATTTTGTCAAATACATAGGTTGTGAAACATCAAACCACTCTGTCACCTGCTCAACAAAGATGAGTTGAAAAAAGATGCTCCTGTTCATCCTCTGGGGAGCTTCAACGTGTCGAGTAGATTCAATGGAATTCTGCCTATTAGATTTTAGAATGAACATGTGTTGCAAGAGTACATTTTGGTGTCACTGGGATGGTCATGGAGTCGCCTGTAATTAAGTACATTTACATAAGTGCTGTACTTGTGTACAAGTTTGAGATACTTGACTTTTACTTGAGTATTTCCATTTAAAGCCATACTTCTACTACACTCAGGGAAATATTCTACTCTTTACTCAACTAAGGTAATGTATGATATTACATCTGACCGCTGTAGTTACTAGTTACTTTGCAGATTTTGCAAATTTTACATTCACAATATCTAATAATGTTGTAAAATATGACTTTTATTATGGGTTACACATATAAAGTAATAAAAATAAGTTCACCAAAGCTCATCAAACGTATTAGTATATTTTGTTGAACACTTTTGTACTTTTAATCAAGTTTTACTCGTCATTGACTATTTTTCAGGTTTTTTAAATTACGTTTTCTTGAGCAATAAATCTGAATACCTTTCCCACCACTGACTAAGTGTTGGACAGACTGACATCCATGCATTAAAAGAGACAAAGTAACTCATTTTCAGGTTCATACATTTATTTTGGGTTACTACCAAAATAGATTTACATGCTTAAATGCTCAAAAGCACACTCATTCTGTGCAGTGCTGCATCACTGTGTTTCATATCTGTCTGAGGTCCTCTGTTTTAGCTCCTGTCTCTTTAAGGCTACTCCCCACATCACCGAGTCTGATCCGATTGGTCAGCTGATGCACGCCTGACCCTGTATTGCTCACTGTGTCTCTGATCAGCTGTGATGTCAACAAGTCACAGATATCAAGGTGGGACACGTGGCGAGGTGTTTTAGGAGCAGTGTTATCTGTGGGAGAGAGGAGCTCTCATTGGCATGGACTTTGGACCTTTTAACTGTCAAGACTTTTAACATGCACAAAAACCTATAATGTATAATACATATATAATATATATACATATATTACCACACTGAAGGAAAGGGAAACCAATGAAAAGGGATTAGATGTCTCCTTAAACGTATCCAGTTGTGTTTGCCTGTAATGGGAACCTATACCGCCGTACGTTAAATAACATGAACTAAAACATCACTATTGACTGAATCAGTCAATTAAGCAGGTCAGTATGGATGCCTTCGTGCTACTGCACAAACAGTACAGCATTTTCTCCTCATAACAACGTTAAGACATTTATTGATAATCCTCAGATATAATAAAAGATCAGTCTTTCCTACCTGGCATACAGGTACACTGGACCATGTGGTATTCAGTTCAACCAGTAGCCTTTTGATGGCTGGACAGTGGTGTATTATTGAGGCTTTTGTGTTGATGCTGTATTGTTTTACTGGGCGGTCTCTTGATTGTCAGCTGGAGGCCGGGGGTAGGGAGGGTGGGCTTGAATGGTGTGTGTGTGCATGTGTGTGTGTGTGTGTACGTGTGTGTGTATGTGTATGTGTGTGTGTGTGTGTGCTGACGTGGACCTTCTGTGATGACATTCAGTTGCATGACTGGTGTGGCAGGGAGGACAGGGAGAGGAGAGCAAAAGAGAAAAAGAAACTGAAAGAGCCACACAGACAGATTCAAGGAGGATACATTCAACAGACACGTCCAGAAAATAAAAAATTGCAAAGAAAAATCTACATCAGAGGCGAGGTGAGATTCTGACGACAAGGAACGACAGAGACAGGTTGACGAGTGAAATGGAATCAAAGAGACTGAGACAAACTTGGGATTATCAGTAACGGATCATCAGAAGAGGAGTTTCTCAAACATGGACTAGTCTGGGAGTCTGATACACACACACGCACACCTTCCACACACACACACACACACACACACACTCACCCTCCACACACACACACACACAAGCACTCATACACACTTGGTTTCCCGTCGTGAGCCGTGGACAGGTGTCAGTATGCAGGAGTCTCCAGGTGCCATGGGCGTAGATGGAAGCTACGCCAGCAATGTTCCTGCCTTCCTCACTAAGCTGTGGACCCTGGTGGAGGATCCAGATACCAACCACCTCATCTGCTGGAGCGCTGTGAGTCAGGCCTCATCACACACTGCACATGACACTGTAGTAACTTTGAGAGGAGTGTCATTTCAGTTTACAAAGAAAGAAGAAGAACTCCTCATCATGGTCTTCCTCACTGAATACATTCAAGTGTGTATTGCCCGACAGTTGTTCTCTGTTTAGAAACAGGCCACTAAAAATAAGTTTTGACTCAGCACCAAACAATATTTTATTTCACAACCTGAAAAGGAAGACTGACCGTAGAATAAAGAATATCAAATAATAAACTTAATGAGAATAATAAATAAAATAAAAAACAAGACTAGGATGATAGGCTAGGCTAGCTAACTAACCACTTCTACTGCCAGTTTAGCTTAGCTAGCTAGCTAGCTACCTTGTTTGGGGCTCCCTAACAAAAATGCTACTTCAATACCTGTTTAGCTAGCATCATTGTTAAATGTTTGCTCATGACCCCCAGAGAGCAGGGAAAAAAAACTACCGGCAGGTGTAATTAAATCTTTTGCAGTATTGATAAATAAATACAATATAATAGTCTATAAATCAGTGACACAAGACAGTTCATAAAGTTAATAAAGATGATGTGTCAAAGCAAGGAATCAGCTGGCCTGTGCTTTCAGGACGGGTGTCAGCACTGCTGGCCTGATGGTGTACTCCAGGTAAATGTTAGTGTTTAGAGCAGAGAGAGGAAGCCCAGAACACAAGACTGCTACTCAAATTTGTAACAATTGTTACAAGTCAAAGTGCTGCATTTAAAATCCAGCGAGAAAAGTGTGAAAGTATTGTTATATATATAACAATACTTTGTTATATATAGTATAGTATAAATACATGTATATATGTATTTTTTTAAAACAAATAAAAGTGTAGTATTTGAGTACGAGTCCTAAAATATCTGGTATCTATATCTTAAATGTAACAACAAAGCCTATCAAAAGTCATATTCTGGCAAAAATGAACTCTAAATAATAAAACAAAATGTTAATAGTCCCTTTATTTACATGTATGCACATAGTGTTTGGATCAACAAATGATCAAATCTGATATTCAGCATTATTCTGACTGTTTTTTATTTTATCTCACTGACAATAAAAGAATATAAAACTGCATTTAAGATGCGCTGCTTTGGCTCTGATGCAGCACGTTATCTCTAAAGTCACTAAAGATATCAAATCAATGTAGTGGAATAAAAGTGTAATGTTTGCCTCCAAACTGTAGTGCAGTGGGAGTAAGACGTATTAGAAAATGGAAATACTCAAGTAAAATACCTTTAAATTGTACTTGAGTACAGTATTTGAGTAAATATACTTACTTCTATTCCATTACTACTGATAAGTAGTCTATCAAAAGGAAAGTACTCTCTAAGTAGAAAAATGGCTGCTGTCATTAAACCTGTGTATTACATTAGTAAATGTACTGATGTGCAAGTATGTACTCATGGAGCTGGTCAAATTGCTTGTTTTGTTTTGTCTTGCCTGTGGGCCCGACTAAACACTGGCATTTTTGGAAGACGTCCCAAAAAAGAATCCTGCTTCTTAAGTCCTCTTTCAGCTCAGAGCGGTTATTTGACTTGTACACCTATACTACATTGAGAATTTTACAGTAATGAGCTACCATAGTACATACATAAAACTTCTTCCTTGTCAGGTTGTGAGGACTAAGCGAGGGATCTGTTTTGGTATTAAAAATGCATTCTGATGACCACACTTTTATATTCTGCTGGCATTTTTTACCTCTGACTCTTGACAAGTAGCTATAATTTAACTGTTTCAGCAAATAGAGGTAACAATGGTTGTTTTTACAAGAAAAAAATAATCATTTTCTATGTGATGTGATTCTCTGTATGATAAAAAACAGAGACCATAGGCGGCTCTCTATGTGTTTTCCTCTGTAAGCAGGACGAGGAGAGCTTCTCTGCTCGCCTTCGTAGGGACACAAACACACAAACAGATGCTGTCCACTCCCATGACATCTGTGTTTAGAGTGCAGCATCAGCTGTTGCATTGTCAGGCTATTAGTCGGCAAGTGTGCGTCACTACATACAAAAAAACAGCAACGTCTTATTACAATTGTCTAAACTTAGTGAGTTTCACACCTGTTGAGCAAATGGGTTTGCTAAAGTCAACTAGCGCAGTTGCTTAGTAAGACTGTAACAGTGAGAGAGAGAGCATGACTAATCATCACTCACCATGAGAGAGAGAGAGTTTGTTTCATTAGCTGACAGAGCTGAATGGAAATGCTGTGTCGAAAATATGTTACAGAAATCCTTACAGCATGAAGGTAGTAACTGGTGGGTGAGCCATGTTTATGACAGCGTTCACTGTTTCGTGCAGTTACATGTTTCTGGCAGCAGCTTTAAAGATGTTGAAATAGAGACACTGTCATCATATTGTCAGCACTCCTACCAGTAATAGTGTCACTGAACATATAGTGTTGATTAAGAAAAACTCCACAAATGACCACAAAATGTTTTTAAGTTATGAATTTTATCCTGTTGTTTGGGTTTACGAGTCTTATTATCTCATAGCATATTTAAGATATAATGTCTACGTGGAATACAGAGTAACGTGGTTAATATATAAATCCCTGTTCATTTTTTGTGGGTGAATGCAGTCAACCACAGTGTGGGGAGAGGTCGGACCAACTAGAATCAAATTAGTCTCCATTTAACAGGGTCAGACTTTCATTTTGACTGCCCCCTTAAAAGCTTAAAAAGAAGCTTATGAACTCAGAAGTTGTTGGATTTGGTTGGTTATGATTTTTGGACTCATTTTGTACAATTTGAATCTCTGCAAATGTCTCCCTTGTAAAACAAATATTTTATCCACCGCAGTAATGTTTTCCTCTATAAGAAAGCATGATCCTAGTTAGGCCACATTTTGTAAACTGTCACTTCCCTGTCTTTCAAATCTAAATTTCAGTACACAGCAGGTTGGCACACAGTTTTCAACAACTCTTCCATCGTTGACACAGCTGGAAACTCATCTGACTACAGGCTCAAAACAAGATCAAACTTTAGTACTTTTCATTAATGAGTGATTCGTTTGATGTTTGACTGATTTTCTGCACCACTGAGAGGTGTTGGCATCTGACTATTTGAGTTTTCAGTCCCACTGAGCAACAGTAATGAGAAACAACTGATGTGTAACTGGACAAGTCGAGTTTTAAGCTGATTATGAATGTGAAATCCATCATTAGAATGTGCTGAATAGAAAATAGCTTTGGCTGCATCCATCATTTATCAGCGGTGGGTGTGCTCCCTCTTGTTTCCTCTCACTACACTGTGTGTAATGCTGTTTATGAACTCTTCATATCAACTACTCTCTATTTCAGACTGGGACCAGCTTCCATGTGTTTGACCAGGGGCGCTTTGCCAAGGAAGTTCTGCCAAAGTACTTTAAACATAATAATATGGCGAGCTTCGTCCGACAGCTCAACATGTGTGAGTACACTTCTTCTTCTTCTTCTTCTTCTTCTTCTTCTTCTTCTTCTCCTCTCAATTACAGTATGTATTTACACTTTATGCGTGTGTGTGTGTGTGTGTGTGTATTTGATGTTATATGCATGTGCTTAGATGGTTTCCGTAAGGTGGTGAACATTGAGCAGAGCGGTCTGGTGAAGCCTGAGAGGGACGATACAGAGTTCCAACATCTGTACTTCCTCCAGGGACATGAACACATGCTGGAACACATCAAGAGGAAGGTATGGATACATAGAAAAATGCACACATACCGAAATTCTCAAAGACGAGCTGTCTTTAACGTGCGGGTGTAAATGATGCATATAAAGGATGCCCTAATCTCAGCAGTACTGCACTAGATTTATTTTGAACATGTGTTTACACAGTAAATCCAGCTACTTTCGTAGGATAAAGAGGCTTTCCTCAAAGTCAAGGTTAAAATATCTCGACCAGGCTCAGTTTGGTACACAAGCATGGATCACAGAGTCAAGTCAATTTTAAAAGCCCAACTCAATCTGTACTGCATATGACCCCGTCTATTCTTAGACCCTCAGAGCCACACGACTAAGAGGCTGAAGTCATGCTAGTGGCTCTGTGAGGGTGGCAGAGAGGACTTAAACACATTCACATGACATTAGAAGCGCTGATGTTTGGTTAATCATAGTCAGCAGTTGTCTATGTAGACTTTATCCCATCTTTAAACACAAACTCTCCTGTGTGACCTCCGCAGTTTCATGAGCTGTGGGGAGAATCAAATTAAACCTAGCAGGAGTTACAGGCTTTTGATTGAAACGATCACATTTATTTACATTACAATTAGGAGACATGTACCATATAATACAGTATTTTCAGAAGAAAAGAAAAAAAAAATCATCTGCAGAGCTTGAAAGATACAGAATAAAAGTCTATTTCCAATAAAAACATATTGATGATTGAGATTTTGTAATTGTAAAACAAAAATGTGATGATTGTTTATTTGATATGTTTCTGTGTGAGAAATCTGACAGTTGGTTTCAGCTTCTGCCAAAGTTTGTCAGCCATTAATATAACACCGTTGGTATCATGTGGTATCTGTGTTTCGTCAGCATCAAGAATCTCATTGGTTGCCACTTGAAAAGAAAAAACAAAACGAAAAAATGGCTGAGTTCTACAGCAAACATTGTTAACACTAGCTAACGTTAACAGCCACTAGCTAGCATTACCCACATTAATGTTTGCTTGTTAGCGTTAGCAGTGTTGACATTTGCCAGCTTGCGTTAGCAACATTAGCCAGTGCGACAAACTGGCAACCACATGAGGAGGGCAGATGATTTGAACTAAAGTGGCTGAATAATAGTAACACATTTAAAATCTCCTGATAGTTTCCCAGACTGACTATCCGTTGGTGAGACATTTTACGCAAAACCACAGATGTAAACCTCATGGTGGCACAAGAGAAAACAGGGATCACCAAACTCATAATGGTTCATTATCTGGAGACAATGAATGTTGACTCTGAACCTCACCCTTCTACGCAATAAGTGTTGAGACACTGCCATCCCTAAAATGATAAGGCCTCTCTAAAACACAGCAGAGGCAATGTGTGGCTATATGTATTATATCTGTGTTATTTTCTGAATTCGGCTGTACTGTGTGTGTGTGCGTGTGTGTGTGTGTGTTCAGGTATCCATAGTGAAGAGTGAGGAGACCAAAGTTCGTCAGGAGGACCTCAGTAAACTGCTGTATGAAGTTCAGCTTCTCAGAACACAACAGGACAACATGGAGTGTCAGATGCAGGACATGAAACAGTGAGTCGGGATGTTTTGTGTGTGTGTGTGTGTGTGTGTGTGCCAACGCCCTACACCCCCTGTACGTGCTGCTGGTGTGAGCTGGCACCATGGTTTGATATGCATCATGCTCTCTTTTTTTCTGTTCTGTTGAAGCTGGTTCAAATTGCTTGCGTTACTGGAAAAACAATTACCGTCAAAAGCACTCAGCCAACAACTCTTCCAGTGAACTGCCTGAGCAGTCACCTGAACAGGACTACAGGGTTATTTTTAGTTACCTGGAGTGAAACCAACAAACCAGGCAGAGCGGGCAACTTGCCCTGGGGCCCAGGTCCTCAGGGACCATTAATGTCCCATGTTCAATTTATATCAGTTGGTTGTATGTTTTTGTTGTTAACTGTAGTTTGTTTAGGAATTTATAAAGCTAGTAGAGTACAGATAATGGACTTTATGAGGCATGCTCAATGTGAACTTTAAAGCGAT
>CAEMYA010000008.1:173994-186577 GCA_903131615.1 Diplodus sargus
CTAGAGGCTATTGTTGCTGAAAATAGCAGCCGTGCGTCTATTGTGTGGCGGAGCTGCTTTGTGCTCAGCATTGTTTGCTAATGAGAGGAGAGAATGTTCACCTGCTCACCTGACTAACACACACACGCACACACACACACACACACACACACACACACACACACACACACACCAATAACAGCATTCTTAGAAAGGATGACCAGATGTGGGCTGTGCGCATGCAGCTGTGGACAATGCTCTCAGAAAATATTCCAGGACACACACATCTTGCCAATTTCTAAATTGTAGTCAACATGCCCATGACAGAGTTTAAACAACAGAGATGATGACAAGGTGCTGTGAAATCTAAAAGCTTCTCCCCCTCACAAAGATTAACAGGCTCTGCTCTTTAGTCCTGCCTGCCATAATTACTAATGATTTAGTGTGTTCCTGTTGAACTGCTGTAGCTTACGCCCTGCTCTCAGAACCACCATCGTTTTCACCCCGCTTGAGCTTGCAGGCCTGTTAATGGACTACAATCGTCCTGCTGGAGAGGAGAGGCAGGGGAACAACTATAGAATATTGAATATGCGGATGAACTGTTACACAACATTTACCACATATCATGTCAGTGCCCCCATGGGACACACATGATCAACATTCTCCATCTCTAAAAGAGATAGAGTGTATTGAGTTCCTGCAAAAGCAGCCCGGTCGCCAGAATAAATGTTAACGTACATTTCTGCAAACCACGGACATGTTGAAACTTCACCTCTCTTTTAGTTTAGTGTTCTTTTTTTTCTGTTATAACAGTGCTGTCGTTATGATATGGTTAGGTTAAGATGCAAAAAGCACCTGGTTGGGGTGAGAAAAAGATCACATTTTGGCTTAAAACACCCGGTTTCTCTTGCCGCAAACAGAGCTGGAAAAAAAAAGGATCCAGTGGTCTCAAATGTGCAAATATTTAAGCGCAGTCTGGAACTGTGGTCACTGGCTTGGCCGCCTTGTTGTCTCAATGTAACTCCATCACCATCCCCTCCACCTGGAGACATGAAACTAAGCTAAGATACATGTAATCTAAACATGATAAGACATGTCTGTAGAAATGTCAATATCAACGTTAACTGCCAACATGTTATTCTTGCAACTGGGTTGTTAAATGCCGCACAGGAAAAGAGAGAGAGAGCTCACAACTGATCTCCTCCTTAGTTCCCTCTGAATGTCCGGACACTTTGCATTACCACATACGCTGCCCACAGGACTACATAATTAGTTATCGTCTATGTGACTCTTACTGGGTCAATTGTTTATAGTTCCCTGTGTGTTTATATTACAGATTTGTAGTAGTACATAGGGGTGTGAATCTTTGGAAATCTCACGGTTAAATTTGAAACCAGTTTGCGGGTGTCTGATTGATTCAGAATACATTTTTGATTCAGGATTAGAGACAAGACAACACTAGTGTGAGCGCTCTATATTGTCTGCCTGCTGCGCTGCAACCGCTTCTAAGTTCTGCCTTTTTCGTTCTGTGAACATCAAGTTATGAATCAACATTTAGAAAATTGATTTTCTGAACCTCAAAGTGTCTACTGAACATGATTTTGTTCACTCTGTCATCTTCCTCCTCCTGTTTGCAGGCAAAACGAAGTCCTGTGGAGAGAGGTGGTCTCGCTGAGGCAGAACCACACGCAGCAGCAGAAAGTCATGAACAAGGTCAGTGTGTGTTTTTTGGTACCATTAACAGAAAGTCATGTCTGTGTCCAAACTCTCACAGTAGGGACTCGTCCTGTCATCGCTGTAGTGTGCAGGGTCTTCAGCGTGCACTGAAGGTTTATGGGTATGTCTGGTCAAACTCGTGTAGTGGCATGTTGCAATTTATGACCCCATATTTTAACTAAAACATTCACAGCACATTAGGCCGTGCAGTGGAATGTCGTTCAGAAAATGAACAGCAGTGGTAGAAAGAAGCTAAGGGTATTTATTCAAATACGTTTTCTTTTATCACTGCACTTAACTTCATTTTAAAAAATTTTACTTACTACATTTTAGTGAGAAAAGATTTTTTTTTTTAAGTCACTTCATTTATTAACAGCAAAAACTGTCAGTAACTTTGATTTTACACATAAAACATACACATGTACAAATGTATAAGATACAACGCATTATTAAAGATTAAAGGCCCTGCATACCCACACAGGTGTTTTAACCTACTCAGGCTGGAGTTTCCTGCGCTGGGATTTTGATGAAGTCACTGTTTATTAACAGGAAGGATAAAGTTGTGATTTGTCCTGCAATAAAATCATAGTGGAGAACAAACGCTGTAATTTCTTTTATCTTTTAGGCCAGCTTAGAAAAGATTATTTAAGCATACTTTGCAGTACATAGTTTTCGGGAAGGAATTTTAATCAGAAGAGTAAGATCTCCATTGACTGACATTTTTTTTTATGCTGAAACAAACTAAAAAACAAATTGGCCTCGAAGGACAACACAGTTTCATACTGTTTTATTTTGTTTATATGGGGCGGACCCTGCCATCTTTCTAGCTTCAAACAGTGTTCTGGGACCTTATAAGTAGATGTTTTTGAGTTTGTGTTATTACCTCATTTATAATGTAAATATTGCAAGTCAGAGTTTGAGAGACTCTTCGGCAAAAAACCTTGTGCCCCTTTAAGTACTTTTCTACTTTTTTGAGGGACAAAGTTGTTTTTCTTGATTTTTTATTTTTTTTTAACAGTAGTATGCAGTAGTACTCTCTTAGACCTGTATACACTTTATGTGTAAAATGGGACGAGAAACCTTTTATGTAAAAGATCTAAATACTTGTAAGTAAGTGAACAACAATTCTTTTTTCTTCTTCTTTACACAGGAAAGGGTAAATTATTGAACACTTGAGTTTTCATGACTTTTATAACCCACTGTAATACCAGTGTCGTATATCTCACTGGATTGGAACTTAAAGCATCTGTGGTCCTGTCTTGGAAGTTTCCCAGCATAGCTGATCCACAAATGCATGAACAAGTTTATAGAACCAGGAACTGTATGTTATTATTGACTTGAGACTGTTTAGATCACAGTTAGATGCAGCACTTCATGAGCAATCCTTATAAATCTTCTTATGATTCTTCGTAGCTTTCAAACGGTACGAAATGTTCCAAATGGAAATCATTTTCAATCATCATCATTGTTGTTCCAGACTTGTTTGGTTATGCAGATATATGCATGTGTCAGGACTTCACTTCGCATCGCAAGATCACAAACCTGTGTTCATAAGATGGGTCAGTGAGAGTGTGTTTTCTGTGTGTGTGTGTTTGTGTGTGTGTATGCTGATTCATGCTGTGCTTTTTCTCTCTTTGCCAGCTGATTCAGTTTCTGTTCAGCCAGATGCAGTCCAACACACCCAGCACTGTGGGCCTAAAGAGAAAGCTGTGAGTACATGCACGTGCGTGCACACAAACACACACACATACACACATACACAGTGGAGCAATCAACAAAAGTGAGACAAACAGGGCCACAGTGGGGCAGAGGGAAGGGCTGGCTCAGCTGACAAACTGAACAATCTAACTCAACAAGCACTGTGAATGGAGACAAGTGCTGAATCAGTCAGTCAGACACACACACACACACACACACACACACACACACACACACACACACACACACACACACACACATTCACACACAGTGAAGGCAGAGCAGAGTGCGTGACCCTGGTACAGCCTATGTGTGTAAAATGCTGGTTCAGCTCTGCTGCTGAGTTTGAACAAGGCCAACATGAGAAAGGGAAGGCATGCTGGAACACAAAAGTGCTATAGAAATGTCTATTTCAGGGTCAGTGTGCTACCTGGCAAAGGTGCAGTTTTGCCCCATGTTTTAATAATAGTCATGAATCCCCTTCTGGCTGTCATACTCTTCCTGATTGACCACCACCTGTCTTTAGCATCCACCTGCTCTCATGAGCCACCCATCCCCTCACCCTCCCCCTTCATTTCCTCTCACATCTCCACATCGACCATCCAAAAAGGCAAAATAAAAAAAACTAAAAAAAAACTCAGTCTATCTTCTTTTATAGAACATACTTTACCTTTAGAGTATAAGTTCACCCAAAAATTTTAATTCAGGGATTATCTACTCACCGTCATGCTGATGGACAGTCAGGGGAGTGTTTCATACTCCATAGAACATTTCTGGAGCTTCTCAGCAAATCAGCGTTGCAATATTCTCTTAAACAACTGGAGAAGCTGGGGACTTAAAGAATATGGAAAGAATCAATGGAAATAAAAACATAAAATGGCCCCACCCAGCTCCTCTAGTGTAATCAAAGCCTCCGGAACCCGTGAGATCCCAAATGTATTTGAAAAGACAATATTTATGTCCTTCACTTGAGGCTGAGCTCATGTTACCACCTCCGATGGGGTGTGCGCTAATGCTTTTAGCTAGCACCTACAGAGAAGATTTCAGCTTTAAAAAGTGAGTCAACAATGTGTTTTTCAATCCATCATGGATCTCAGGGCTTCCAGAACTTGGATTATGCATGACGAGCTGTGTGTTGTTTTTTTTTACAGTATAAACAAGTCCCCATCAACTTCAGTTGTTTAGGAGAATGCTTCTACGCTGTTTTGTCTGTGAAGCTCCAGAAATGTTTTGTGGTCTACAAACCTCATCTGACTTAAATGATGATATTTTTTTTATTTTCATTTTTGGGTGGCTTTACCCTTTGAGAATAGCTTATGTCAAAACATTTGAACATATCTCTTAATTTGCAGTGACAGTGAATTTAGCACAAGTGATGACATACACTGGACTCGATGAGGCAGATTTGGAGTTCTTGTAGAATAAACCAAAAAAATCTGATTTTGTTCCATTTAGAACCCTCACAAACAGGAGGAAATAAAAACCAAACAGATGGCTTCCCAACACAGCTTCCCCCTGTAACAGTAAATTTACGACTTTAGTGAAGATACCCTGCTGTCTTTGAGTGCGTAGAGCTGTTGTGACTCCAGATGCGCAACTGATTGAAAACTAATGTTCCCACCAGGCCCCTGATGTTGGACGATGGCTCTCCCAGCCCTCCTGCCTCCAAGTTCAGCCATAGTCACCCAATGGAGCCCATGCACGAGCCCTTCTACATCCAATCGGTGAGGAAGAAATGTGAAAATCATGCAATGTTCTAATCAAGTCCAGTAAGCATGCATTAGATTAGTAAAATTATCGCAATCATTATTTAGGCATCATTATTATGGCAGATTTTTCAGGGGACTGAATCATTAACTATTGAGCCGCTGACCTTTCACATTCAGCACAAACAGCGCGGGCGGCCACATGCAGTAAACATCAGCTCTGAAGTTGCTGGCTGGCCTTTTCTTGCTCTCCTGCTCGGCCATGTTGAGATTATACATTTATGTTTGAAGCCAGTTGACTCAGTGCAGCCCACTCCAGATACAGAAGTAACGACTTTCTTCCCCAGTTCAAGACATTTATTTGAATGTGAATTTAAAGTGTACTCGCCGCATGGCACATCCACTACATCACAGGAAATATGTGGACATAAATATACCTTAACCTGCTGCCACCAGTCTAGCTGTTACGTTGGTTCACCGCTAGAGGGAAGCAGCGTGCAGTGATTCCACAGCTGTTAGATGTGATGCATGTGAGTGGCTGTACAAACCCACCAAGCTTTTCTAGTTGTTTCACATTTTCTATGGGGTTTTCATGGAAACACATTCCATATTATTTTTGTATTGTAAAAAGTGGCTGTGGCCCAGGGGTCGAGCCAGCCTCTTGTTATCGGAAGGTCGCTGGTTCGATTTCCCTGGTTTACATGTTGAAGTGTCCGGACTGCTCCTGATGTGCTGGTCGGCACCTTGCATGGCAGCCACCGCCATCAGTGTGTGAATGTATGTGTGATTTACTGTAAGTCGCTTCGGAAAAAAGCGTTCACCTCACATGCCTCTCCTCTTCTCCCTCAGCCATCCAGTGATACTGCCTCTTGCTCTACTAGTGGGCTGACAGGAGGACCAATCATATCAGATGTTACTGACATGTCTCAGGCCAGCATGACCCTCCAGATGCAGCCTGATGAGACCAGGTGAGTGATGTATAGTATATATGAAACATACTATTTCGCACTATAGAAGTTACCCGCCTGCAGTCAGCTCTAGGAGGGGTGGAAGTAAAATTGAGCTGATGAGAATGCATGTCTGTTTATGAAGGTTTTTAAGGGGAGGTCATGTATACATTGCAAGGAGTACCAGCCGCCTGAAAAAAATGTCATCAAGATCCATACATTATTCCCTGCGTAATTAACGAAAACGTTGAAACACAGCCTTTCTCACAATGTTAAAGAAAAATGAATAAAAGATTCCTGGATCTGAAATTTTATTCAGATCTGCATCAAACGTTAATGGGGTTCTATTCTGGGCTGAGACCCATCCCCCATCCAAGTTTCACGGAAATCAGTTGGGTGGTTTTTGTATAATGCTGCTGACAAACAAACACACAACAAACACAGGTGAAAACATAACCAACTGGGCTGTGCGACTGTCCCGTCAGTTGGTACTTCCGTCCAAATTGTAAAATCCATGAACTGATTGAGTTTCTGGCTGGTGGCAAACAAAATCAGACCAGCGCTGCAACTTGATCAGTTGGTCAGTAGGCGTTGTTTCTGACTGACATTTTGAACGGAAGTAACAAAAGTCTCTTGCTCCAAAAAGTAGTCTGGAAATCTGTGATCTGTCTTGAGAAAGTGTATTGAGAGCAGTTTATACTGTGTATAATGAGGCAGTTGATGCATCAGTCTAAACACAGGCTTAACAGACATTGAGATTTTGTGAGTTTCAATCCTGCTCTCACGTCAACACAGCTGGCTGATGTTTTTCCTGGATCGCCTGCTATAAAGCGGACGATTGGCTTTTTGGGGGAAGGGGCAACATATGTGCCACACATTTTCTATTCAAAATGCTTTGAGCGGTTCTGTCTCCTTTCTTACAACATCTGTGGTGGCACTACTTTTAACTGACACTTCTCCACAGGGAAAAGTGCATGATGCTCATCAAAGAGGAGCCTGTGAGTCCAGGAGTGAGAGGAGCGGGGAAAGGAGGCAGCGTAGGGGGAGGAGAGACCGTAGCGTTGACCTCCTCCTGTGAGGTGTGCTCCTCGGAACCTCCGGTGCTCCCCGTTGCAATGGTTCAGTCCGTTCTAGAGGGGAGGGGCTCCGTGGCCTCGATGATGGAGAGGAGGAGTAAGAGACCTGCCCTGGACAGGTAGGTGCACGGTCACAGTGAGTAGTGAGCCGGTAACCCTGTGTGTCTGTATTAATACATCACATATATATTACTTGTGTGTGTTTGTGTGTGTGTGTGTGTTGTGTGCAGAGTGGAGGTGTCGGACGCCGTGGAGAATGTGGACATGAGCCTGGAGGAGCTTCAGCAGCTGCTGCTCAGGAGCCATCAGCAGAGTACTGTGGAGGCTGGAGCCAGCGCTGTTATGGATGTCAGTAGATCTGGACTGTACATAGACACACACGCACGCACGCACGCACGCACGCACGCACGCACGCACGCACGCACGCACGCACGCACACACACACACTCTGACAGACAAGTTGTTTAACTGTGCATAGACTGAGATAAGTTTTCTATTTTTGACATTCATAACTGGTAGTTGTATCTGTCACTGGTTATACAGCACAGGGCCACCAATGAGTTCCTTCACATTGACCTGCATAAATAAATTCTCTCTCTCTCTCTCTCTCTCTCTCTCTCTCTCTCTCTCTCTCTCTCTCTCTGTCTGTCTGTAGCCCTTCAGTTTAAGCCTGCCTCTGACAGAGTGGAACTTCACAGAGATGGAGTCCAACCTCAAATCAGTAAGTCATGCAGTGTGACAGCTGTACAAGCACAGAGGAGGATGAAGCCCTAATATCACACCCTTGAATTTCTTATCGAGAAAAAGCTGCAAAAACAACCACAACATCAGTGTATTAAGTTGACGCATGTAGCAAACAGTTGCCTATTTTCTCATCCAATAGACATGGAGCAGCATTTGCATTCATTTGGAGTGTTAAGTGTTTACTCCTTTCCTTTGAGCTCTGTTTTATGTGTCTAGTAACTCCTGAGGACCATGGCTTTCACTCTAGCCGCCACATGCTTCATTGCTAGTCTCTGACTTTGTCTGACTGCTGTTTGGTGCTAAGCATGATGTGTCTACTGGGTTCCTATGTCTAAGTTATGAGCCATAAAACCAAAACAATAAGCTGAAAGATGTTGAGCAGAGGCTTGCTGCAGCATTTCGATGCGTTTCACATTACACGGTCATTTGATTCAGAATTGAAATATTGATTACAGCAAGTGGCCCATTTTTAAATCACAAGGTCCCACAACACAGACGGGGTGCTGATTCATGTTAGTGCTGTGGACAGGGTCGCACCTACACACAGGCATCTTAACTTAACCATACTCATGTCATCATTTCACAGCACAAACGCCCCCTTACTTTAGGGGTTCACAGTGATCACATGCCAAAATATTTAGACGCTCAAAGACATAAACCACATGCCATCTTAGCCTGCCTTTCTTGCAGAAAACTCACATCTTTAATTACGCTTCAGGCATCGCCGCGTGACACGACCGCTCCTCCTCTCTATTTTCTAAATCCGATTTAAATGCCTGCAAAATCTCCAAACAAGCATGAATATTACACAAAATGTACAGTAATGCTTTTCAGGGCAAGGCGTGGAGTTGCACTGTGTTTTCCAATAACTACACTACATTGTCCAGTGGCACACGCAACCACAGGCACAGCACATTGTTTTCCAAGGCACTGGCCACACCTGTAGCGAGGAGTCTCAGTGTATTCGGCTGCTGAGGCTATCAACAGAGGCCTGTCTGATCCACTGTTTGCATAAATACAATATGGTTAATTATGTATACAAGGCTTTCAACGGTGTGTCAACAGTGTGTGGAAAAGCTGGCAGAGATTTGCTTGCCAAACGAAGAGAGTTTCAGCTGTCCAGTCACAGCTCACATAGGAGTCCGTTCTGATGCTGAGGGTGATGTCAAATTATTCAGTGTGGCCCTTACCAGATTCAGGATCTGGTAAAATACAGGGGCACCCCTCACTCCTCCTTTTCACAGTTGGTACCTCCAAAGTCAGAGCCCGCTGCTGAAGCTCCATGCGAGCAAAGTGATCGATATAGAGATGTAACTGAAGTGTAATTTTCTGGCCACCTGGCATTGAAAAGGTAGGATGGTGAGGCTGTTCAATCTGTCAGGACTCACTGTGGATCTTATGTAGTCTGCATCGTGACTCACCTTGTGCACAGCTCTCACCACCAGCAGCTGTCGTAGCAAGAGTACATAACGGCCTCATAGTAAACACCGTACCTCTCCAAAAATCTGTATTTTAAAGAATGCTTTTAACGGCTGAAGCAGAGAGGAGTACTTGTCTGCCTGATAGGCTGTGTGAAATCTGCCCTCATTAGTGACCTTGAATGTCAGACAACAGCTAGTTCCTTATTAGTACTGTCCAAAGTACTGATTACATCGTTGCAACCTGAAAGAGTGTGTTGCAGAAGACAGTCTCTGAACTCTCTTGACCCTTTCATCATCATGAAAATGTTGTCACAAGAGCGGTTCCTTTTTTAAAGACAACTGTTTGCTGATTGGAGAATATCTCTGTCAGTGCACTGCAGTACCTCGCTGTGAGTGTGCTTTACAGTAAATCTACCGGTGTCTGATCTTGCTGCGCTTGTTTGTGTTCATGAGGAGACAATGTAGTTTATAAAGCTGTTAACAGAAGGCAAGTATGTCACTATGACTGGAGTGGTCTGTGAGCGAGCGACTGAATAATCCATTCAAGCAGGAAAAGAATATAGACAGTTCAGGGCGACGAAGAGAAATGTAAAAAGACAGCAGACACAAGACAAGTTGTGGTTTTACCTTCTGGAGCAACATCAGTGTTTTCATCCACCAGCTTTTATGTGCATTTCAGATAAATAGTCAATATTCACTGAACAGTAGTGGGTAGAAACGCGCAATACTTCCCGCTGTCTCTGAAAGATGCACACAGTTTGGACGGAAAGTTGACACATTTTTTGACCTGTTGCAACGACTTCCTCACTGCGGCCAAGAAACAGTTGCATCACACAACTCCTCATACAACCACAGTGTGAGGTTATCACTGAGGTCGTTGGCAGGCACGTGTTTGTGATCATGAGTTGCTCTGCCCTCGTGTCCGAACCACAGTGGTTTGGACCAGTCGGCATTCTATGAAGAACGGCTGTGGTTTAGGTGTCACGACATCAAGAGAAGTGACTGTCGATGCTGCTATAGCAGAAAGAGGAAAGAGGCTCCTGTGTAGACCGGCTCTTCTACTGTGTCATATGGTTCGTTGATCTGATTGGTTGTTAGCCCTTGTTGTACTGTGACAGACTGATGGTTCATCAGACTGGATTGCCTATGCCAGCCATTATGCTAAACAACAGCAATTGTCTCCTGGCTTTAGATGCATAGTTCATAGTTCAATCAAACATAAGAGTGGTGTCGATCTTGTCTTAGCAAAATTCCACCCACCAGAGAGATGTTTCACAACCTGAAAACAGCAAATTGTTCTCAATAATTGCTTCTTAATAGAGCATTGGTAGAGATTTTATTAACTATGGGAACGTCCTACGAGCCACTTCATGTCGAATACCATAAACACTCACTCGCCTGATTTTCACTTGAGTCTTAAAATTCACAAAACTGTTCAGTGAACTCTCCTTCGTCCTTTTCCACAGTGCACTTGTCTGACAGAGAGAACATTTCACTGTACAGGAGACGCTGTTTTTAGAGTCTTCCTTGTAATTGATTCTGTAAAGGTTGTTGCATACCAAGAAATAAGTCATTATCCTCCCTCCTCCGATGCTGTAGTTATCCTCCTAAAAGGCAAATTTCTTGATGCTTCTTATCTAAAGGAGATTGCGTCTCTCCTCTATCTCTGTTTGGTTTTGTTTGTGCAGCTGACAGTCACTGCTACTCGCAGTAATTAGAGAGTGCTGCAGGTTTTTCCACCTCCACTCACAGTCTGCGTGCGCCTTGTTTACCCCATGTTTTAGAAATTCGTCATACTTGCCGAGCTATTTACCCGAAGTTGTTCAGCAACCATCCTGAGGAGCGTCTGCACTACTTGAAGGTCTTTTCTGTTCATGAGGGAAAATATGATATGGGAGGCAAGCACTGCAGCACACTGGTGCTTTCACTAAAGATATATCCGAGTCTCATTAAATCTTCCGTCTTCCTTTGGCTGACTATATTCACATAATATTACTCAGACTTTTCTGTGTTTGGTCTCTCTCTCAAGTGGTTAATTCACAGGCAATTATTTCTTTCACCATCTTCTATTCTCTCTGTCCACAGTTCTTACTCTACAGTCTAACCCTAATGTACTTTTTTTCCGCCTTCCTCATGTTCCCTGCTTGTGCTGCCCTTCTCTCTCTGTTCTTCATTACCATTTCTCTTTCACGTTGACTTCCTCTGTGTTGCCTCACCGGGCTACACTTCCTTCAGAGAGAAGTAATACACACAGAGAACTGCTAACTTATTCATGTAGTTTAACAGAACTGAGTTTAATGCAAGAGGATGTTGTGGTTAAAACGGGAATTTCGAATGTGTGTTAAAGATGCAATATGTAAGAATGAATTCATTAAGCTGTCAAATTCATACTCAAAAGAATAGGGGGCAGCAAATCACCAGCAGAACTGCTAATTGCTGCTAGCTATAGCTGCAAACTGTAGCTGCAATTAGCTAGTTAGCTTAGTTAGCGGCAGCTAGCAGTCTGGACTGAAAACCGAGACAGGCTGGGGCTAGCTGGTTAGCATGTTAACTTCATGGACGTCATAATGTCAAAACTGTTATTTCTTTGCATTCTGATGATGATTTGAGTTACTTTTGGAATGTTTTCAACTTAGATTCTTACATATTGCACCTTTAATATCCTTTAAGAGAAAAGACCTCTGGGGTGTGGTTTGGAATCTCTGGTGAGCACATAGCCAGATAATCACAACCAGGGCTCACCTCTTATGTTAGCAACGAAGCACAACAGAACCCGAACCAGGGTCAGTTGTTGAACTTGATATTGTAACTCCTAACCCTAACATATAGAAAAAAATAGGCGCAAAAGTTCTTCTTTTTGTTATAAAATGAAGGCTTTGACATTAAAACACTGCATGTGTGTTTTCTCCTTAACAGTACATGTTCCAGAACCAGGAAGCAGAGGCTTTTCCAGCTACTGGCTGTGAGGAACAGTGATCGACCAGTACGCTGTGGACTGTACTTTCTGAAGTAGAAGGTAACAATCCTGTGTCTTCATCTTGTAGTGAAGTCATCAGTAGCTTTTCCAACAGGTGGAGGCTACACTTGTCTTCCAGTGCTATGTCATTTAAGGATAAGGCTGGTATATATTTGTGTTTATATCAACAAATACCATTAAAAATACCAAAACAATTATTTAGTGTTGTCTTTAAATAGTACTAAATTCTAATGTCTCGCTTTAAATACATTCAGACTCCCACCTGCCTGTGGCACCCAGCCCATTACTTCTGACCAGAGACATAAATCTGTAAATAATC
>CAEMYA010000008.1:187590-211167 GCA_903131615.1 Diplodus sargus
AACATATTTGGAGGCAATGTAGCATATTGTATATTAGAAGTTATGTGATTATTTTCATTCTGTGTATAAGGGTGTGGAAAATTTGAGGGCTCCTCATACACTTCAATGCATTATGTGTTGAGGTAGATCAGAGGTGAGTTAGCCTTCTGTGATATGAAAGCAAAGATATGGATTCAAGCCACTCGTAAAATCCATTAGGAAAGCTTTGGTTTTTTGAAGCACATCATGCTAGGAGGTTTCACACACCCATCTAATGTATCTTTGCACAGGCCTGATATGTAGCCAGAGACTTAGAGTTCCTTCTCTTCTGTCCATTTAAATGTGAAGTTTAAAGGAAATATTTAAGGATAGACTTCTCATTTGACAAGACCATGAACACCACTGCATTTTTGCACAATCTGTTCCACTAGTTATATATAGTTATGACAGCAGGTCATTTATCTTCTGTTTGTAGATGACCAACACTTTGTTGCTCTACACATGCATGTCTAAAGAGATACTGGCCTCAATAACAGGGTTTTTTTTTTTTTTCTAAAACTCAAAGGCAAAATTTCTTTGAATGTCAATGTTGTTTTCATTTGGAAACAAAGGCCACATGATGACTTAAGACTTGAGTGTGCATAGAACGTAGGAACCCTGATGAACAGTCAAGACAGTGGGATGCTGCTTTTAATACTTTATAAAAAAAAAATTTAAAAAAAAAGACAGAAAAAAGAAAAAAAAAAGAAAGCTAAAAGAAAACTCAACTGTCCAGGAGCCAGTCTATAAAAAGATTTCATCAAGGTTGACTGCATTTTATTAAACGTATGGTGGGGTGGTTACTTGAGAATTGAATCTGTTATAGAACCATGAATACCTGCTCAAAAATGCATATTATTTCTCTGGATTACTAAAAGATCATTAAAAACTGCTAATTGAGTTTAAAATTTGATGTCAGATATTAGTCTCCATCACTGGTTGCAGGCAACAGTTTAATGGTAAGCTTAGAGCTCAGTATTCTTCTGGGAAACTACCCGGAGACAAGTTGAATCGTGCAATACTGTACAGATCTGTGAGAACTCACAAAATTGCAATACATGGATGACCATAGGAATGTAGGAAACAGCAACTATGAGTGGTGGACTGGAAGACACCATAGTAAGATGCACTGCAGAAGACAATGTTAGCCTGGGAGTCTAAAAGCTGTGTTAGCTCTTTACACTGAGTCGGACAAAAGTAGCTACAACATTACCCGTTAGCACACACAACTATAAATGCAGTGATAAAGGAGCAACTTGTAGGATATGGCCAGAATTTAACTTTAAGACATTTAATTACTGAACTGACATAAACAACAGGGTGTTAAGAAACCGTGTTCACGTTGATATCGTGCTTCTAATAAGTTAACAAAAATAGTCACAAACTGTCAAGAAAGGAAATGTTTTCCTCACCAAACAACCGTACACCAAGTTTCTCTCTTTTACTGAGCTAAAAGGAGCTTAATTCAGCATTAAATCATTAAACTCACATCATTTATAAACATTCTTGGTTTGTCTTTCAACAGTCCACTCTGGTTTTGTAAAAAAAAATCAGTTCCCTCTATTCACGGAGTAATGGGCCTTTCGGGCTCACTGCTGTTTGTGCAACTTGCTAATGTAAGTTAATCGCTACAGCCAAAGTTAGCTACAGCTACAGAGGAGCAGTTACTGGTTATGCTGCCCCCTATGAGTCTGGAGCTAATGTCAAATTCTGGCCATTTCTTACAAATTACACCTTTTAAGAATGCAAGTCAGACTAAAGGATTTGAACCAAAGACCAGCCAACCAATAACTCCATCGTCACAGCAAAGGCAAAAAATCAGGGCGGTTATTTGCATTAGTTTTTTATTTAAAGGGCTAAGCATTGCATTTTCTTGATTATGTACTTGTGTAAATTTTCTTGTGGACAGCCACTACTACTTACATTGACTCCAACTACTATAACTTTCTAATTATCAATATTTTATATTATCAACGACTGAATTCATAATAACTTTGCATCTAGATTTGGAAGCGTGTGATTCTGCTAAAGTTGGAGGAGAAATTTCTCAGACAATGACGTGATTGCAATTAAGGTTTTCACGTCTGCAGCAAGAGGAAGAAAGTGAAATATCCTAAGAAAGACTAGCTCGAATGACTGACGGGTTGGACGGTAAGTGTTATTGTGTAAGTTTACATCACATTTTATTAAATCTGCCCAATTAAAAAGCTACTGCAATCTACCCCCTGCCAGGCTGACATTACTGTGACAGACTTTCCTTTCTCAGTGCATACTTCGGGAAGAAGGGAGAAAAAGCAAGCTGTGGTGTATAACAAGTGAAATTGCACTAAAAATCACAGTTGTATGATATTTGAGAGTATACAGTACATTTTAGACATAGCATTTATTCTTGTTCCTCATGATAATATGAGTGTTAATGATTTTTTTTTTTCAAGGAGTGATGAATACATACATTCAGTTGCTGTTGTGTTCTTAATTTATTCTGTTTTCCATTTTAATCATTTGCACTGGAAATGAACAGATGTGTGTTCAAATGACATTTATGCTTGTCAGGATTGCAGATAGATAAGGAAGTATTTTTGTTAACTGAGTGGAAAAAAAAAAGATCTCTGCTGTAACAAAGCCCTCGCATCCCAAAAGCACTTCTGCACTACGAGCGGACGACAGCACACCGATACATAAATACATAAATACATGTGTCACGTGCAAATCAACAAGACACGGGCAGCAAAGCAGCTTTTCCTGTCACAACAAAGTGCACCTGCCCTCGGTGACAACACTCGAGCGATCATAGTGCTCAGATGCTTTTGAAAGTGGGCCACATCCTGCTAAAAATGTGAATTGTTTTTAATGGTTTTTTGCAAAGACTAAAGTGTATTGTTACAGAGAGTCAAAGAATTGAGCATGTATTAGATTACTGTGTATGAAATATTTAAGTTGTTAAACAAATAAAAGTGAAATAAAACACACTAAGAGCCATTTTGGTTACTTCCTTTGAATCAGAACGCGAATCGCTGCATTTACTGTCTGCAAATGCATGTCCTCGTGCGACCAATAGCTAAACCGCTACTCCGTACAACAATTTGTCCAGCTTAACACTGGCACAGCTTTTGATTTGTCCACATGATGAAGTGATGTACATGGGGCTGCAGTGCGCTACGATCTTATGCTGTTGTGCTGCTGTTGTTTCTGGAACATCTTATTTTAATTTTTTTTATTATTAACATTTTTATTATAATACAACACAAAATAAACAATACAACCACAAACAACCACAGAAAAGAAAATCAAACAAAAAGACACGACAAAGCACAACAAGCCATACAAGACATACTACATATACAAACACTTGTACACAAAATCAAATCGAAAACACCAATGGGGGGTGGGGTAGTACTGTGCCATTACAATTCGATCAATCAAAGTGACAATGTGACTTACAGGGCTGCACAGCCAGAGTACCACCATCTCAAATTTGGAACTCTGTGATAATTCCCAGAACTTGGTCCCAATTTATTCCAAAATTATGTGCGGAATCATTCATCAAATCAGCCATTTGCTCCATTCCAAGAAGATAAAAAAATTCAAGTAACCATGTTTCCTTTGAAAAATAATTTTTCTTACGTGTCCAATTCATCAAAATCATTCTTTAAGCCTAGGCCTGCTACTTTCCAATCTCTCTTTAACCTGAGTTGTGCAGCCCTATATCCCAACAAACAAATGAGAGGACAAGGAGAGAGTTCTATCATCAGCATAAGTGACACTGAGTGGACCACGTCCTCCCAGAAGGATTTAACTGCATGGGACATCATAATTAATGTTGCTCCAGGACCGTCACTGAAACTGACCAACACGTTTCTGCAATGTCATTCTGTAGCCTTGCCACGCAGGAAAAAGACTGTAAAAACAAGCACATAAGGGAAGTTGCCCCGAAAGCAGAATTGTTGTGGCCAAGATCCGTCCCACACTAAACGTGTCGTTCAGTCGGCCTACATACCACGTGAAATGATGGCACTTCACTCTGGTTTGCCAGATCTGAGCCACAAGCAGGACACAGCATGGTCTCATGTGAGACAAGAGCAAAGGGAACCAGATCTGCTTGTGGCTCAGATCTAAATGCTGTGAAAGGGTTTATTTGAACCCAAATTGTGTTTTCCTAAACCTGGAAAGGATACAAAACATCACCAGCAGAAACACTGGAACCCATTCCTGCTCCTGCAGGCTATTATAACGACCAGACTGAGTTGCAGGACACAGTTTCCTCACATGAGGAAGTTTCCTCATTACCTATATTTTTTGTCCCCCATTGTTTAAGCCAAATCAGCATTGTGGGGAAGAATTTTTAATCAGAAGAGAAGAACATCATTGAAGGTTTCTTTATTCCTAAACTAACTCAACAAAAAAACTGACCTTTAAGGACAACACAATTTATACTGTTTTACCACTGTTTGGTGGACCCTGCCACCTTTCTAGCTTCAAACAGTGTTCTGGGGACCTTATTTTCCTATGAGAACAGCTTGTTTAAATACATATTTCAGAGCTTATTGTAAATATTCAAATTCTGTGTTTGAATTTCTTCTCCAAAACTACAAAGTGCCCCATTAAGCAGAAGATACATATACGGATGGCTGGACCTTTAATCATGATGCCTCATGTGTGTCATGACTTATTAACCAAGTCTGTTTCCATTGCACTGTGTTGCATTTTGCTTACAGTATGTCACTCACCAATATTTTTACCTCAGCCAGGTGCCAAACTTTCAGATTTAAAAAATAAATAATTTTAAACATACATAAGAACAGGTGGATGGAAACCCACACAACATCTTGTCTCTCTGTGTTTCAAACTTTGCTTTGTCCACATCTGCTGGTTTTATTTCCTTCTCCGTCATTCTTTTATTCCGTTAATTGAGTTGTCATTTTATTTACATTGCCTTCACTTAATGCTCCAATGTCCAAAACGCTTTTTTGAGTGGCACTGCAGAAATAAAGCCATTATCTCCACGTGACGTCTGAGGACGTGTAAAAGATCCTGAACCCAAACATCCCAAACAACGGCTGAAAAAAAAAGAGTCTACACAAAATGTGGATTTTATTTAGTAAGTCTTTTGCCCTCCTTGTGGAAATGACTATAATTTAGAAACTGCCAACCTGGACGGCAGCTCGTTTTAGATTGATCTGCCAGAGTGTACGTGTGCTTCCTGAAATTCCGAATGCATATGCTTTGTCTTTAAATATGAATAAGGGTATCAAATGTGCATGTGAGTCCTTTTCACACTGCATATTCTGAGTCCTGGTCTTAAGAGTTGATCCTGGGATAACTTAGCACCTTTTCACACACACATTGTTAACCCAGGGTTAACCTAAGACCGGGGCTTTATGTTTCACACAGCACTTCTATATGGATTCCACATGACCTCTTCGCCACTATGTTCAACCACCATGTTCGTGAGCCCTGGATTGTGACGGAAAAAGAATGAGATTGCAGATACAAGCGGCCGAAAAAGTGTTTTCTTTTGGAGGAAGCTCAGAGTAGAACCAGCTGAGGTGCTTCAAGCGTTTGATTAGGATGCTTCCTTGAAGGTTTTATGGACCCGTCCAACTAGGAGGAGCCCCTGGGGTTGACAGAAAATGGCTTTAAATATGCTATACAATGACACAGGACTTCATGGCAAAGGCTTGAGACCAACTTGTGGCTTACAAAGCAATAATTTTGCCCAACCTCTGATTGACAGTGACGGCAACAACCTCATGAAAACGTTTCTTCTGTGCCACAGCGGTATGGTCGACCTCTTAACGGAGGTTGTGAATTAAAAAACACAAAATATGTAAAGGCTTGTTCTGGTATATGTTTTAGAATGAATATTCCCTTCTGCAAAATATGAAAAGACAGTGGCATTATGGTTTTATATGCCAGCCTCCCAACAAAGATAGTCCTTAAGTCTTTTAAATCTATGAAAAATTGGGCATTTCCACTTCTACTGAGGAATTTGTGATCCAAAACATTAAGGGCTGTATGTGTGAAAAGGCAACACACATACACACGCGCACACACACAGGAAGTATAGTTGTTGTAAATGTTATTATCTCTCCTCTCAACTTACGTATCTCTTCGTCTTGTCCTCGCCTTGCGGTGGTTGAGCTGCGCTGCTCTCCAGTTACAGCTGGGATGTAGCACATATTCCATTTGTGAAGCCTGCAAATTAGATTTCAGCCCTTTTAACCAGCCATCAACCTGAGAGTGTTGGCGTGGGAAGTCACAGTCTAACATTTTCTTCCAAGGATGATGTAAGAGGAAATGTCTCTGTTCACTGGCTCGTCAGGTATGAAGCCAGATACATGCAAGTTCGACTGAATATCACTTTCAGACTTCTTAGACTTTTACTTTTTTTTTTTCGTTTTTTTTTAATGCATCAATTTTTCAGGTTTTTTTTAAACTGTTGTTGTTATCGGCAGCCTTACTGTGAATGTTTTGAGTGTTTTCATTAAATCCACCTCTCATGAGGTCGGCCCCATTACCTGTTATTATTGATGCTATTTATATTTCTTCTCTTAGAAAACCGTTTATCAATCGTACAGTAATGTCATTCATCTCCGCCTCTCCTGATGATTCACACAACAAAACCTTTGTTCTTTTCTGGCACTGAAATATTCCAAAATGAACTAGTTTGTTGGACCCAGAGTCCGCTGAGCAGCAGTGTGGTGGGGAATCGCTGTTGTTTCACTTTAAGTCTAAAGTGCAGAGGGTGATATTTGCTAACCAACAGTTTCAGGGCTGGATGTGAAGAGTTATTATTAGACCTTTAGAAAAAGCTGTTCAGCTTTCAGAAGGTGAGCTCTTTTCTGAAAGAAAAAAAAAAGGCAATATTTGGGGGGAACTACATACAGCCAAGTGGGAAATGATAGTGAGTTAATAGAAAGTTTTCTATCTCACTTAGTAATCATGTCTCATGGCCTCCTTTGTCGTTCCTCTCCTCTCCTCTCCTCTTTCCTCTCCTCATCCCTCCCTCCTCACTTCCTCTTTACCTCTCCTGTTCTCCTCAACTCTTAACATACAAATAGCTTTTTTTCCTTCTTCTACCCTCCACAGCCATCTCCACTGTTTTCTGTGCCCCCTTTTCTTATCCAGCCCCCTCTGCCACCCTCTTCCTCCACCACTTCCTTGTCACTGTGGATCAGCCCTCCTCCCCATTTCCCCATTTCCTTCTTTCCTCTGTTGTCCCTTCACCTTTCACTGTGCTCGCTTCCCTCCGCAGCTCTTTTGCTCCCCACTCACTATACAATTCCTCTTCCACCCTCTCCTCTATTTCTTCATTCTCTTCTTCTTTTCTTCTCTTCTTCTCTTCACCTCTTCCATCTCCTCCTCCTCCTCGGTCCTCCCTCCCACCTCCACACTACTGCATTATTCAGACTGAGTGCTATCTGGAATGGCTTGAGTTTTCCCTGAGTACCTCTCCTCTCATCGCGCTCCATGGAGCATCACACTGGAGTTTAACCCCCTCCCTGCGAAACCCCCAACTGCACCAGACACACACACAAAGAACACACACATGTACTGTACGATCTGTCAAACTCACACACCTCCAGATTCTTTGCATTCGGGTGTTTTCCTGCACGTACTGAGAAGAATGTAAAGGAAGCCTGCGCGCTTATCATGTCACACATGCTCCTCACTTCTCTTCTCCTTTCACTTTCTTCCCCAAATACCAGCCAGGGGTCCTCAGAGATCACTGAAGCAGCAGCTACAAGCAGATGCAGGGCCAGACTACAACAGAACAAGGCGTCTTTTATTCATAGCTACCAGCAGCACAAAGCTGAAGCACTTCAACTGTGGGCGCCACAGTCTTATAACACAGAGCAGGGACAAGGTTCTGGACCGACGACAAAAAAAAAGAAAATGGAGCAACATCCCTGCAAATTTAATCAGTGAAAAAATTAAAACAAAAAAAAACCAGGGAGGACTGAATGGAACAAAGAGTCGCTGAGGAGTTGCCTCGCTGGATATTCCTGCATCTTTAGTGATGTGTGCGGGTAAAGGAGGAGGAAGAGCAGATATGAGCATGAGTGTGTGTGTGTGTGTGTGTGTGTGTGTGTGTTGTGTAACATTCCCTACATTTTACGATGTATACTCAGAAGTGGGAGTAAGTCACAAGCGAGTCCCAAGTTACTGTGGTGAGAATCAAGCATAACATTACTTCATCTGTGACCAATGAGTCTCATCAGATAGATTTTCATCAGTAAAGATGATGGTTATGCAGCGTTTATGCATCCCAAACAGCCACATTACTTCAGTGTACATTAGCCGTAAGCTAGCGCTAGCGAGAACTGGGTCACACCAAGGCTGGTTTGTCATCGTGTTAAAATTCAGGTCGACTCTGAGTCAATTCAGCACTCACCAGACACACCGGTTCTCTCTCTTCTTTTTCAACTGCCCTCTCTGTAATGTTGTGTATTTTCCTTCCAGCTCCAGACGGCAGTCAACATCACAGAACATTAACATTAAGGTCACCTCTGTGGATTGCTGCCCAGTCCCGTTTATAAACAAGAGTGAAGATACAAATAGTAATTTTAAAAAGGAATATCTGATATATCCAGAACAGAGCAGAATCAGATGTGACTCTGGGTGTTTATTCCTTCAGAGGATCTGGTTCTACACCAGATTCTCTCCTCCGGAGCTCTGACCTTCTGAGAAACGGCTCAGAGTTTGGAGTGATGAATGAACCCATGATTGTATCACTGATTTTTAAGCAGCAAACCTTGTATGGTGCTTTTCGTTTCTTATGACCGCGTCTCTGGCAACATAATCCTTAAATCATTTTTTTCTGAGCTAGCCCTCTCACACATTGGGCTCTGCTGATCTGCCCCCTCATAGAGGTTGCCAGGTTTGTGAGTATTCAGCTAGAACTCATCCGATCATGTTTCAAAAACAAAACATAACTTCTAAACATCAAAAATCAAGTCCTATAGAATCCTCTGCCCAAAGTCAAAGTCAAGTCTCAAGTCTTGAAGTCTCAAAGTGAGGTTTTTTAATAAATGTCAGTCAAGCAAGTCTCAACGCCTCTAACTCTGCATCTAATATCAAGTGCAGAGATTGTTTTCATTGAAACATTCTTAGTGATGAAGTGTCTAATTTTGAAATCACAAGTGTTATGGGAGCGACAGAAGGCCCTTTGTGCTGCTTTTAAACGTTTGCATAATGTTTTGGCACTCAGCTTTCTCTTTTCTCAACAACGTGACCTCTGTGGCACCTCAACCATCTCTCTGTTCTGACAGGTGTCCATTTTTTCCTTCGTAATTTTTTGTCGAACAGCTGTGCAAATGACCTACAGGGGACACAAATGAAAGACATGTGCTTTGAATGTTCTTGGAAGTAATGTCAGGTTTAGTGGTAGTGGTGGCGATGATGATGCGACTGGGGCACCAGGGGTGAAACTCTTCTGCATTTTTCATGCAAAAAGCCTTTTTATAGCCGAGCTCGAGTTGTGAGGATGCAAGCTATAACTGCCAGTGAAGTGGAGTTACTGACGTCAAACAAGACTGGGAGATGGAATAAGAGAAAGGATTGGCCCCAACCTCTGAATTCATATACTGAGCTATATCATTCTGATGTAACGACAATTTTGCTACATATTCATTTGCATTATTGTCACATAAAGCCCAATTTGTTTTTCAAAAGAGCCCACAGTGTGAGTCCCTGTCAGCCACACGGCCAATGTCAATGTAGTTTTGTTGCTAACTTCGAAAGTGTTTTGTTCATGCGCCTAAATTAAATGAGAGAACTTATCTTGAAAATAGCCTGGAGCTCATAGCAACTGATAAAAATAAAGAAATAAAAAGAATCACACAGAAGCCCTATTTTTGTAAAATCTCTCCACACAGATTGAAAAAGAGGCCATTACAGCAGCTAAAGGGACTAAGTGTGTGTTTATTATTCATCAGTCTCAATTTGAATGTTAAGCCCTATTTATTTTTCCTGAGAAACTAAAACCATTAAACCTGTGGTTTTTTCTATACAGTAAGGATTCTGTGGGGCAGCACTGGACTTTCTCAGCATTACTTAAAATTACAGAGCAGAAAGTTTTTTTGCATTATCAAGTAAACAGACAAAACTTTTACTTTAACACACTGAATGAAATTAGGACACTTTCCATTTGTGGCAAATGCCATGACTATTATCCGTATACACAACATAGTGTACAGAGAGAAAAAATAAGGTTTCGTTCTGATTTTTGAGCTTTTGCTATTTTGAAGGAAACAGTTTACAGTTAATAAGTGGATGTGGGTGGGTGTATGTACAATATATGGTTGTATTTATATATATGTAAATACACACACACACACACACACACACACACACACACACACTTGTGCATACACATCATCGCCCATTGACTGTTTGTTGTTGGTGTGGATTAATAGGGATTACACTTCATGGACACATGCTTCAGTGCCTTTTGGGGGTTTGTGTGTTAATGCGTGTGTGTTTTATCTTGTGTCAATGTGAGTTCCAGCCTGTAGCTGTCTTACAGCTTGTATATGACCGCACACTTCTTGTATTTATATTTGGCAGCCTGCGTCATGTCTATAGGTTGGCAGAAAGGGGTCTGTGGATGACAGCGAGGTGCTAAACAAAGGCTTAAGTACCTGCAACGTTCTGCTCTGTCTCAGCAGTTTCTGGCAGTCACCATATTCAGTGAAGATATCGCTGCTTTCATGTGAAAAAAGTCAATATCTAATCCATAAGAAAAACAGATTTGTTTTGAATGAACTGCAATGCATATCTGGCTTTAACATAATAATCCTTCAATTTATTTCGAAGCATGAAAATTGTCCCAGCCTTGAAACAAATTGATATATGAGTAGCAATGAAAGTAATGAAGTGTGAATGTGTGTGTGTGTGTGTGTGTGTGTGCACTCGCATCTTTACTTGTGTGTTTAAAGTCCACTGGAATTTCCCCTGGAGCTTGTACTGTTCACTTTAGCATGTACCATACTCCCTCAAAAACGCCCTCAAGTTCAGGGTTAAATACATTAAATAATATCCACAGGAGTGGATGCATTTCTTTTTGCAGGGCATACTGTATAATAAGTACTCCTGACATTGAGCCAGGTCACGACATGTAGATTTCACTGAGCCTGCTGGAGACAAACGGCCATGTTAGGCTATGTGGGCTCATACTAACATTTGTAGGCAGGCTCATCTTCATGTTTGACACCACGGCTCTGGCTTTTGTCAAATATTTTTATGGGATTTTATGGTCTGAGTGTGTCTCTTGCTGTCATATCTTTACACAGCCACAACTGCATGTTCAAGTTTGCTCCTTTTCTTTATCTCCCTTGATGTTATCGCTCTCCTTTGATACCCTTAATTTTCTTTTTTCTCAAAGTCTCTCCTTGTGCTTTTAATTCAGACCTTGGCAATTAAAGGAGAGTTTCAGTAATTTGTCATGAAAGCCATTTTGGTAACACTTAACACAGAACCATCGTGAATGAATGCCAAATCTTTAGTTAATCAAACTTGTTTTACTGTTTGTTTGTTTTTTAAAAAAAAGGGATTTATATACCATTTTGCAAGTACCTGCTTATTGTTAAGTTGCAACTGATTTTTATAAGATTATGTAAATGTTGGTTTATGTTCATTAATACTAATTAATAAATAATAATAAAGTTTGATAAATTATACATTTACAGTTTATTAATGATCAAGTGTTGCTGCCATCTTTATTGGATCTTTTATCCATCCAAATATAGGGTTACATCATTTTGTGATGACATGAGGCTGTCATCTCTGATTGCTGTTGATTTTATTGTGGACCACTGCTTGCTACCCTTGCTTTTTCGTCTGCTGCTCTCGTCAGTACACATTCTTTCCCATTTTATTGAGATCGATCCTCTCTTTCAGACGAGCAGAGCTTTTCCCCTTCATTTCTTACATTGAGAATGTTTCTGTTTTTGAATCCGTCATTTTTTCCCCCCAAGCTATTCCCTGGAGGGCACCGTGCTGTGCATTGTCAGTCAGCGGCTCAGCCTCTCTGTCTAATCTGGGTCTGATGCAGAGTCAGGCAGTACTCCCTGGTAATGTCATGATCTGAATCTTGATGAATTTAGTGACACAGGAATATTAAACAGGATGTAAGCCAGTTTTAAATTCTATCTTTGAACATCTGTAATATAATGTGACACTTAAACTACATGGTCTTTACTGTAGTCCATGCTGTCTTCTCCTTCTTTTAACACTCTCTGAAGGTGTAGTCTTTATTGTGAAGTTAGTTTTTAGAGTTTTCAAGCTGCCCTTCATGTCCTTCTCCTCTTCCATTTTTTAAATACATATTGTCTTAATTTTAAATTAGAAAAACCCTAAAATCAGCTACAGTAGATGGAAAGAATACTGTTTTAATGATGGATAAAAAAGGAAAGTAGTGACTGCTGAATAATTAAAGGTGGTTTTCCCTGTGCCCCATTTCTTTGGCCTTGTTTTCTAAAGAAATGGGGCTTTGTTTTCTTGAGACAACAAGTGAATCAAGCTGTTATCATGAGAAAATATAAGGTCCTTTCCTCTCGTTCCTTACAGTTCATCAGAGAGGAGTTCCATGCCAGCTACATAGATGCTGCCTTGATAGCAGTAGCAACTGAGTTACAATGCAAACATCAGAACATTATTGATCAGTGTATCAGAAACTTCAATCCTACTTACTGTTTTAAACTTTGAGAATCCTTTTATTTGTAGCCTACTGGGAAGTAAAACATCTGTTTACATCAGATCTCAAGGGAAAACATTGTTACAACAGCTGGCGGAAGTGCATAAATAGTTCATATGGTTTGCATTGAAAGAAAAAAATGTGCAGAAACTGAGCTTTAAAACAAGCTGTCAGTCACCATCCTCAGCAATAATGAACCGAAAGCGCGTTCAGAATAGAAGTGAGAGTGGTAACAAATATAATTCTTTTACCTTAAAGCATGTGAAACATTTAATCATACGATGCGATGTGATACAATACGATGCTATGCGATGCGATGCGATGCGATACGATACGATACGATACGACGTGATATACTTGTACATTGTCTCTGTACGGAAATATGTCTTGGACTCAGATGCTGTGCACATGGAGCTGCCTGTAAGATGCAAGAAAATTAGCATAATATGTAACCTTTTTTTTATGGAAATGCAATTTTCAAATGTACAATATTGATAGAGTCCAACATTACAGATAACACAGTCATAATGAACTGTTTTTCTTGGTAGAAAATGTTAACATACTGTGTATACTGTATGTTTGACTATTTCTCATCTTATGCAGGATTGAAAACTCACATTGTTGTGTTGAAGTAGAAGTTCTGATCTAAATGTACCTGGTGACATTGCCAGGCCATAAGGAACACGGAATTTTAAGTGGATCTCTTTAAAAAGCAAATCCAGTGGTGTATTAATGATGCCGTTAGTGCTTAAATGCCACGAGGGCAGCAGAGTGACTTACTCACCCAAATGAAGTTGCTCTCTGGCTGCACTGCTGTAGCTTTTTACACAATTAAGTTGTTAACCTTTAATCCTAAATGCTGACTCAAGAATATCACACCAAAGAAGGCCTTTTTATATAGTGAACAGTATTTGGTTACAATTACATTTAAACATTTTACATAAACCGCCTTAGTGTAGCATAGTATTTAGGTCACATGAGAAATCTTTTGCTGAAAATGGAAAACTATGTGTCAATAATCTGCATCTGTTTAATTTCTAATGGCTGCTTTTTATGTTGCTGAGGCTGAGGCTCTTTCACCAGTAGCACTGCCAGACATAAAGAAAGCAATAATTTCCAAATCCACACACCAAATACCCAAAATGTGAAAGGATTAATCGTATAAATGAACAATAGATGATAATAGACATTGTTAACAACTGCAGAAGAAACACATATTACATAATCAATATTGTTGTATTTCTTATGTAACCCCAAACAAAACCAATACGTATAGTAGTGGTGGTTGTGTTGTAGGCAAAGACAAGTACTGTACATCACAACTATCCAATAGATAGAATAGTGTTATTTAAAGAAATGTCTGTAATAGCTCCATAACTTTCCACGCTGTCAAACCGGCTGCGCTCAGGAAGCAGGAGTAGGCGTGTTGTTTTTGCAGGCCCACACAGTGCAGTGGCCCCACATCAGTCAGGCCTTTGGTGCTCCGTTTGATTGTTTACCACTGTAATAACTGCTTCTCTAAAATGGAAACACCTTTGTGGAGAGAGGAGTGACATTTTGCTCCGCTCAGCACCTTGTAATTTGAAATCCATAGTGCTGAGTGCCAAGTTGGCCACAGCCACAGTCAGAGTACCCTGATACCTTCAACATGAACCAAACTTAAGAGGTGAACTTTTACATCAAGCACAAGAAATTGTATTTCAGTTGACAGCAGACCAGAAAGTTCTCAGAGGTTGGTCACCTCGAATCTCAATGCCTATAATCAGTTTGAATTTGGAAGGACAAGTTCACCTAAAATAAAAAACATACTGTCATTACTTACTTCCATGCTAATTAGAAGTTGGACCAAGTTTCATAGACCACAAATCATTCCTTGAGCAAAACAGCATTGCAGCATTCTCCTAAATGACTGACAGAGATGGGGACCAGATTTAAAATAAAAAAACAAAACAACCAAAAAACATAACATCAAATAAAATGTCTCCATACAAAAACAAAGTCTTGTGTAATCCAAGTCTCTAAAAGCCCCAGGATCCCAAATTTGAAAAATTGTTACTGACACCCATTACGAAATCTTCATCGTAGCTGCTAAGCTAAAGACATTAGCACGCATCACATCTGAAGTGGGTGCAAGAGTCTGCTTGAGCATCTATAAATAAAATTGTTAACAACAGCTTATAATACTGTTAAAATGGCACGGTTTAAGTAGGCACAGTTGTTATTGTTTTCATGTCTTTATTTACTTTTGACCTGGTAGCTCTAGTTGATAATTCAGAGCAACCCAAAAGTCAATACAGATACAATCGACCCAGATAAGTACATGAGTGACTACCAAATTTCACGCAAACCAGTAGCAGCTGAGATTTTTTTTTGTAGACCTTCTTTCAGGTCAATGGATCACTGAGAACATTAAGATTCATCACTGGGGAATCATGAATGTCTGTACCAAATTTCACGGTAATCAATCCATTGATTTAAAAAAGCGGATAGCATCCAGCAGTCATTAAGAACAAAAAGGGACCATGTAAACCATTAATCTGTTAGCTGTTGAGATGTTTGGACAAAAGTGATGGACTTGGACTAATTGACAGATTGACATCGCCATCCCAAGAGCCATGGTTAGAGATTGTCCATATGTAACTCTGAAAATGTTCAATCAGAAAAAACTTCAAACAACTTTATTCAGATTCAGCAGATTAAGGCCATTTATACTCTGTGCTCCACTGCCGTCAGCTGTCATTTCAGAGACACATTGGTGTAACCAAAGTCACCTTCAGTTTGATCAAACGCGGCTATCTGTGGGTCCTTTTAGTGAGTTAATCAGAAGCTCTACATGTCTCCTGACGAATTTCACCATTATCAGGAGAACGTTCCTGTGTGACTCATTGAGTTATTTAGGACATCACAGCGGGGTCTGTTCCCAAATTACTCTATGCTCTATCTCTTTTAGGGACCAGTGTTTGGTATTTGGGGGCATCTTTTGCAGATTGCAACCAATGGAATACCCCTCCCCTCAGCCTCGCCCTCCAAGTAGGTCATAGAACCTGCAGTGATTTCTAAAATCATGAAAGGCACTCATTAGAGCAAGTATTTGGTTTGTGCACTACCATAGAAACAGGGTAGAGCATAATGGTGGACAAAGGTCACAAAAAGACAGTGATTCTTAGTTTCAGGTCTTTATATACTACGGAAAACATAACACTGAATATATTCCATTCCTGCCAAAACATCCCCCTAAATCCTACACAGTGGACCTTGAACTTTTCCTGTTTTGCTTCTTCCAGCCCTTATTTAATGAATCTCTCCTGGTTGAAAGAAAGATCTATTAATTAAAATGTATCGGTACAGAACATGTTTAATCACCTCTACATTTACAGAGCCGAACCGCTGCAAAAACAACTTTGATTGTGACCACAACCGCAAGTGTTGAGACCATTTTATTAACTGTCACCAAAAAGCAGTTGCCATACAGAATATCTCATGAACAGCAAAATGAATTGCTTTGATAAGCAGATATACTGTAATAAGAAAAGCTGTTGAGGTTATCATGAAAGCGTGAATATGGTTATTTAATTTAAATTACAATGAAACTCAATTCGAAGATGATTAATTACAGCGCCTTATCTACTGTGGTTCTGGTTTGCCCTTATAATAAAATGGCAGCGCTCTCAGTGAAAGGATTTATCTCACAAAGTATACATGTATTGTTCATTTCATTATTTAGTTTGCTTTAATAGAAGTCGCCTGGCTTGCATCGGGGAACAAACCCCCAATAACGTCATTTCATTTATTTAATCATGTTAAGATGATGAAATTATAATCCTTGGGCAGGTCATCAGGTTATTTTAGAAGCATTTAACACAAATTTGCCGCCACTGCTTGAGCAACGCACACCCACACACAATCATCAGATGCATGGCTGGTAGATTATTTTTTCGTTTAGATTCAATCTAATCACTTCACATCACCTCACTACTACTGAACCTTTGAACCTTTTTATGTAATGATTTAAAAAATATTTTTCAGCCCAAGGTTTTACACACTGCTCACATTTAGTGACAAAGAAACTCAAGCTTTAATGATACAGTTTATTATCGGAAATTATGCATGTTTGCTTTCTTACAAAGAGTTGGATGGGAGATCCATAACACTGTCATGCCTGTACGATTAACATGAAGGAGCTGGTTAATTTAGCGCAGCCTGGCCTAAATGGAATGGCTCTGTGCAACCATAATAAAATAAACCTACTGTACCGTTACAACTAAATCTTATTATTCACACATCACCTCTCATTTGTTTAGTTTGGACACAAACAAACGCGTATAAAAAGGGCTGGTGCTTAACATGTGAGGAACTATTTCTTAGTGGGTAGCAGTGCCTTCCTTGAGTCTCTGCTGTTTTCCTGGCAACCTTACCGTGAGATAAAAAGCTGCTGTTGGATGGATTTCGCTACCCTTCGGCAAAGCCAGGCTAGGGTGTTGCCACTGTTTATAACCATTATGCTTAGCTAAGCTAACAAGCTGCTGTTCGACAGTTAGTATTTATCCAACAGACATGGAAATGCAACCAATCTTCTTATCTTGCTCCGAGCGAAAGATGGCAAATAACTGTGTTTTCAGAAAATGTTGGACTACGTTAAAACCATATGCTGGCTGAACACATCTCACAGGATTCTAGGTTGAATGTTTGTGGTTGTGATAATCTTTTGATCGTTTTACTCTTATCTCTGACACAATGAGGTCAGAGGTCAAGCTGAGCAGCAGAGAAGTGACCTTGGAGATAATAGGGATTCAGTTTGTGGTTCAATCTCACTTCAGTCGGGCAGATGTTTGAACTCAGGCCGTATGGCCATGGAATGGCAACATAATGGAAATGCTCATCTCTTGGAGAACATACAAGCAGGGATCCTGCTTTGTTATCACGCTGAACCTCTGTCAGTCTCACTGCCGCTCTCTCTGCTTTGCTGAAGTGATGAACACATTGCTTTATGTTATTGGGACATTTTCAGGACACATTCAAGTCATTCCCTTCCTTCACCTCTTCTTTACTGTCTGTTGAGTTTATTTACTCAGTACTGTCAGTGTATAAGATGTCATCACAAACAGCATTAGGATGTCTCTTCCCGCCTCTGCGCTGTTCCATATCAATTCCCCTTTACCCACTCATCACTTCTTTAGCCCTGTCTTCACTCTGACACGATACAGTTTGAGTTTCTTCCTTTTCATCCTGCCTTCACGCAGTCAGACAGTTGGCTATAAGCACTGAATTACTGCAGTTTTCTCATTTAAAACTGGAGTTACTGTTGTAGTATTATGTATAATGTGATAATTAAACTAACACTAGCTCTGTGAGTTGGTTGAGAAGGTACTCTCTCTCTCAGAAAAGGACTTGATGGCTGCATACATGGTAATAACTGACTGAGGCCAAACCTAAGAGTCCCTCGTAAAAAGTCCCCTCTTGATAACCGACATAGAGGACATAAATAATAAAGAGGAAATTATTCTTGTGTTGCAGTATAGAGCTACTTCTTCTTATTAGGTAGTATGATTAGACTATTTTGTCCTAACATAATTGGCTACTTTACTTATTTTCAAACAATTTTCGGATTCATAATTAACCATAATAATAATTCATAATTAATTAATGAGTTTGGCAAAACTACATCAGATTAAATCAAACAGGGCTGCTTGTTAGCCCAAATTCTAATAGCATCCAGATGTCTCCTCCAAGCAGTGGATGAGTTTGTCATGAATGGAGCTTAAACCTGTAACACCACAGTCGGATGTATTTATGATGAGGATTACTACTAAAGGAGAAAGCTAGTTAGCAAGACATGCTAACAGTTACAATTTAGTAACTTAGTAACTTTTGCTCATGCGTTTCTTCATGCATTTTTGGTCTCACTCTTGTCCAATCAGGTTTAATAATGAGTGATCTTATTTGTCATCTTCAGATCTTTCTATCAGGATTATTATGGCTGTAAACGTTGTGAAGTCGAAGCATGTGATGCTAGGCTATTATTCGATTTCTTGTGGCATGAATTGATACCGTTTTTAGTTTTTCAGCTTTGTGTTCCGAATCAGAGGATCCCACCCTAAATCTGACTCAACACTGTAGTTCTTCAACTAAGTAGACTTGCAACACATCAATGTTAATGTGTGTGTGTGTGTGTGTGTGTGTTGCTTGTGTAACAGTTACCACAGTTAACGAACTCACCAGATGTGACAAAAGGAAGGAAGAGAGAGAGCTGATGCCCTTGTCTGCAACATTGCCCCTCCCCATATCAATAAATAGCAGATGATGCATGATACATACTGAAGACACAAACTGCTCACATACTGTAGATATGGGATGAGTCTTGAATAGGTGCAGTTGGACTAACAAATGCTTCAGAACACTGAACACTGTCATACACGGACCAATTAAAGGTCAGCGAGTGTAGACAGCGTCAAACTCTTCTGCAACTTTTCCAACAATGTGCTGGAGTAAACAGAAATGTTTACAGAAATGTAAAAAATCTACGTTTTAAAAGGAAATTTGGAATGTCTGTATGTAATGATATGTTTGTTTTTCCCTGAGGTTCTACCTTCGTTGCAACATAATGTAGCAGGATGTGGTACTATACCAGTTGTTGCCAATGTTCAACTTCTTGACTTCTGCTCCAGTGTTTTGTTCACTTTGGCTCACTGCCGTTTCATGCTGGGCAGGGCAGCTACATTCAGCTTGAGACAGCTGCCTAGGGTTTCATCTGTGGAGGCAGATGACAGGCCTGGCATTACACCCTACAGCAAATGTGTGGGCAAGAAGACCAAAACAATGGAATAAAAGCAGATGGGGTTGTGGACGTACATATTTATGATATTGCTTGCAGTAAAAACATAGCAATGTCTTTTTTAGACAGAGTAAAGTCCTGTCTTCTTGGCTCCTCCTGTTTGCTACTATGTATGGCAATTACCACTGGTGTTCATGTGGTGACATGAAGAGAAGGCAGGTTATTACCAACTGCATAATGGACAGGAAGTTGGATAAAATGACGAGAAATCTTTACCCTGATCTAAATCAATTTCAGATCCAAAACATGGCAGGCTATAACAGAGGAACCGGAACACTTCCCATGTCAAACAAGATCTGATCTTTTGTGATGCCACAGATGTAATAATTGAGATGGTGCTGATGCAAGTTTGGCGACAGATATCGCCAACAAGCATTGGTTTTAAATTTAGCTACTAAGAGAACGGTTCTCTGGAATCCATGTAACCCAGTTTGGATGTGAAGTCAAGCAAGTCTAAGCAAAGCATTGTTTCTTTATTTTTGATCCTAAAGTCACATTTCAAAGCAGAAGGCCATGGCCATATCCAGAATTCAATAGCGAGACTCAATTAGTGCACTACATACATACATAAAGATTATTATATATTATCATTATTATAAATCATATTTATATTTGTGAATGTGATTTAGATTCAAAAGCAGAATCAAAAGTACTGAGCTTGAAGCTTTTGGAGCAGCACTGAGTAGTTTCGTGTGGCATACTGTATGATTTACAGTGACCACACAACTCCGGAAAAAGAAAAGTAGTCAAGCATTCCACGGCCCAACATGTTTTATCTGAGTGAGGAAATACCTCAACCAATAACAGTCTTGATTGAGTATCTCACTGGCTATGTAATGGAAATGGAAGTGTTTGTCTGAGATTTTGGTAAAGACTTACAGGGTTGGTTAGAGATAAGTGGTATTATTTCTGCAGAACATTAGTGGTAAGCAAAATATTTGCTGTGAAAGCCAATCAAAGACAATTAAGATGATAGAGTACCCTTCTAGTGCAGAGACAGAGATTTAGATAGATAGATAGATAGATAGATAGATAGATAGATAGATAGATAGATAGATGGATCAGGCTGCACTAGAGAGCCTATTCAGATGAGGGATGTCAGCATGGTATTGCAACCTTACTGTACAACTCTAAACTAAGCTTGCTCCTCTGGTACACACCACCATGAAGGGAGGAATGAAAACACTCTGTTCTCAGGTGAGCTCAGAGGACATTGACCAAGCCATCACATATCCTCCACACAGAATATGAATATGAAAGAATAAGAATATGATCTCTTGCCCAGTGCAGATAATACAGAGTCCCTCACTGTAAACTCAATCATTTCGAAAATTCATTTGTGCCTACCTCTATCAAACTTATACAGAAAGCTGCTTGAGGCTGAAGGGATTGTACATCGGTCTCATAGGGTTCTTTTTTAGTATTTATTATGGGATGGGAGCAATATATGGTTGTGACTGACTAGCTGGTGCTGTTTTTTTATGTAGTTTATTTCACTGAAACTTGGAGGCATTTATGTGCGGAGCATTTGAGTCCAGTTGAGCTCGTACAATTAGCTTTGTCTGACTGAAGGTCTATCATGTCTACTAACACCCTGACCTATGAAGTACATTTCAGTTACTGCAGGCAACTGGACATTTGATGGACATTTGACCCAAATAATCAATATACTGTGCGTCACCAACACCAACATGGCCATGTATTGAAAAAAAAAAGTATTACAAAAGATGAAAATCAACACAAGTCTGGCCATATTGACAGCTGCAGTCATGTAATGTTAAAGTTAGTCAGTTTTGTGAGGTAGCTTAAATATGAAACCAGCTCTACAAGGTTTTGGTTACAGGTTTTATTGAGCACTAAATAAAACAATGTCACTTACCCAACTGTTTTGTAGCCTACATAATACCGTGCATTCATACTCATATACTTGATTAGTGTTATGACAAACTGCAACTCTCTCCATATTAAAAAATGTCTTTTAAATTGACAAACATCATGGATGTAATTCATGGCGCAATTCAAACAAGATAAAAAAAATATTTATATAAAAATATTTGTTATTCACTACATACATATGGTTTTCTGAAATAAGGTCCAACAGTGGTTCACTGGAAGTGGCGTATCTTAGCCTCTTCTCCGTGGTTCCTTAGCACCATCTTGCTTTGCACATTCCACCTGCTGATGTGGACCACATGCTGTGGCTGACAGCTTTGAAAAGTTTTGAAGAAGTGGACCTTATAGAGAGCTGAAGCCACTTCTTTCCGGTGGACACCAAGAGACCTTAATTAGGAATAGCTTTGCTTGGTAGTGAATGGACAAAGACAAATACATTTTTGAACCTGCTAGAATTGTGCCATGAACTACACATGATGCTAATTTTTCAATTTAAGAAAGTCTACTCAATGTAGTTCATACTTTACCAACACCAACATGGCCGCCAAATCGCCACTGAAAAAGTACTAAAAAGATGAAAATCATGATAAGTCTGGCCATATACTCACAACTTTTTTCTGAAATAAAGCCCCATGAGGGAAACTGAAGGGGGCTTTACATCAGCACTCTATAGGACACCAGGTCTCTCATAATCAAAAAATAATTATACAGACTTCACAGCCATTGGCTAGTTGATCGGTCACAAAAACTTGTAACTTAAACCTGCTTATGTTAGCAGGTCACAAAACTACCCTTACAAATAACTGCAGCTATCGATATGACACGTTTTGTTTTTGATTTTCATCTCTTCTGGTACATTTTCTGTGCCAAGATGGTGGACATGATGGTGATGGTGAGAATCATTGAGTGATTTAACACAAAATTAGGTGTTATTTCACTTTGCTTACAACCAGCAGCGACTTTCTTGACCAGGAAAATCAAGTTTTAAATTGACAAAAACATCACATGTGTAGCTCATGGCACTATTCAAGCAGGATCCAAAATGATTTGACTCTCTCTGTACACTACCAGGCAAACTTTTTCCGGAATAAGGTCCTGTGGGTCAAACTTGAAAAAGCATGAACATCAAGCCTGTGATGTACTCTGAAGCTCTTAACATTTTGTTTGTGGATAAAACTAATATTTATACAATTAGTATTGTTAAGTTTTATATTAAAAAAACCTTCACAACATTCATGGATGTAACTTCAGAAAATGAAAGTTAGATTTTAGACTTGCTACTTGGATAGCTAACGATGCATTCGAGGACGTCTGTTCGCGTTTTCTTCAGATCTGATTGGCTAAACACCTGTGACCGCATAACATTTCTAAAGTTGGTAATATTCATGCGCTGACAAAAAAAAATAAAATCATGCACGCGCTTGACAAATGTGTTTGCCAGTGGCTTCATATGTAGTTTTTGTGGCTCTTTACCACAAATAAATTATTTTTGCAATATGTCTTTCTATTCTTTTGACAGTGAGCCCAACGTTTGACTTAAAAAAAAAAGCCTGTTGGGGTAACAGTGTGCCACCAGGCTGCGCCACTGGGAAGCATGGTGGCTCTCCCTCTCCCTTTTTTTCACTCTTCTGACGTCACCAACCTGCAATTGAACGAATGAACTAACGAAGGACCGAGTCCCCCACCGGAGCTACCGGGAGGCAGTGATATTACAGAGCGAGTCCCCGCCGCCCGGAGGAGCCAAACCGAGGAAGGTCCAGTATCAGCCGCTGAGAGAAAGCCGTGCTGGGATCAAACGATGCTCACCGCCGCCGCCCAGTAACACTGACTATCGACGACCGGTGAAGAGGAGAACCGTTACCGTGATTTACCGACAGAAAAACAGAAGACAGACGGAGCGCAGACGGACGGACGGACGTAAGGACAGACCACCGAGAACCACGCTCGAGAAACAACTAATCTGCGGTGGCTCCATCGTGTCGTTTCTGCGCTGTGGATCAGACAGAGCGGATCCTTGATTTTAAATGCTGTAACGGTGCCGTGCCGCCGGTTTGAGAGCGAGAGAGAGGGAGCTGCCCAGAGAGCGAGAGAAAAGACACACAGGGATCGTAGAGGGATCGAAGGCACCGCACAGAAA
>CAEMYA010000008.1:211174-240782 GCA_903131615.1 Diplodus sargus
AAAGGAGGAAATTAACCAAGAGAGAGGGGAGAGAAAAAAAAGGGAGTAGCGACCTGCGTTGTTTCCACGCACCAAGTTTTCATTGAAAAAACCAACGGTTCCCTTCGCATTTCTGCCGTGGATCCCGGTATCGGTAACGCATTCAAGCTGTGTTCTCTAACCATGGGATGTACTCTGAGCGCAGAGGAGAGGGCGGCTCTGGACCGGAGCAAAGCCATCGAGAAAAACCTCAAGGAGGACGGTCTGACCGCGGCCAAAGATGTGAAACTGCTGCTGCTCGGTAAGAGAAGTCCCCACCGTGGGGCCTGTGGAGCCTCGGCAGGGACATGGGGAGGGGGTGTAAGGTGTGGTGTGTGTGTGTGTGTGTGTGTCGGGGGGGGTGTTGGTTAAAGATGATCATCAGTGAAGATAGTGGTGGAAATAAATGGAAATCGTGACGTCCAACCCCAAGCTATAAAACCAACCATGTGAACAGAAATCCATTTTAGTTTTTGAGCAGAAAGGCGTTGATGAGCTTGATTTCTCTCTCTCTAAACACACCCTGCCCTTTTTTTATTACATCACTTTGTGGCCACCTGCTACAATATGATTTAATCCATTTTAAAGATGTGACAGGTGGGTGAAATGTTTTACAGCCCAATTAGATGTGCAGGATCAGTCAGTATGTGGGTAAAAGGTGGGAATGAGAGATGATAACTGCAGATGGATTTCAGGGAGAAAGAAAAAAAAATGGCAGTATGCAGCAGTGGAGGGCCACAGGCAGTGTTGGTTCATTGGTTTTGGCCTGGGAGATTGATTCATTGACTCTTTGTGGGAAAGAAAGTAGCCTGCAAGTATTTAATCTGTCTGACTGCAAGCGAACAGATGGGGGGAAGGAATAGGTGGAGGGGAATGCTGAGGAAGAAAGGGTGCAGACACTTTCCCCATCTTTTTATCTCCACCCTGCTGCTGCTGATGCTCCTGTTCACTGAAAAAGGCTGATTCTTTCTTTCTTTCTTTCTTTCTTTCTTTCTTTCTTTCTTTCTTTCTTTCTTTCACCTCCTCCTCCTCCTGTCTCCTCTCTCTCTCTGTTTCACTCCATCTCACACACACACACACACACGTACTCTCACACTTACACCCTGTTTACATTGTCTTCTTGTCTCTTCTCCCTCAGGGGCTGGAGAGTCAGGGAAAAGCACCATCGTCAAACAGATGAAGTAAGTCTTCGATAAGCACGGTCTAATAACCCCAATAGTGCATATGTGTGTCCCTCTCTCACTCCTCCTTCCTGTCTCCCGCTCACACATAACGCGCACACACACACACACACATACACATACACACACATATGGTCGATGTACAGCCTGATCTCAGAATGAGTCTACAGCTGTAGCTTGGTATCACCTCGACTTTGTCATGTTTCTTTTCTTGGAAAAAGCCTGACTGTTGACCCCATAGTACCCCTAACCTCAACCCTAACAGGCCTTGTCCAACATCTGCCCAAGCGTTGGTGATTCAACGGTTTCTAATATCTGACGCTGCTGTGTGTGGATGGAGTGATGGAAGAAACTGGGTGTGGGAAGAAAAGTGTGCAGGTGTGGTGATTTCCTGCTGTGAATGCATGGATGTTTTATAAAATGTGTGCTGTGATGTCACTGTCATCTTCACTTAAGTCCAAGTCCAAGCTGCTTTTCCTGCATTAGTTAAACGGTTCAGAATTGAGGTGTGGCCGTGTCTCCAGACCTAGTTAAAATAGATAGTAATCCTGGATTAGATGTTAGTTATCATGTTGGCATCAATTTAAGATCACCTTGTAGTTGTATTCGCACGTTATTGGCCTCAGATCTACTCACACCCTTGTGCATTTGTTGTTCACTTTGACCCTGCTAATATGGTATACTGTATACTCAGCTTTTTTTTGTCTTCTTTAATTTAAAAGCCATAGTAATACTATGTGGAGGGGTTAGTTTGTGTAGACAGCATGGAATTATTCAATATTTTCCACCTACCTTAACACAAATGTGTGATGATATCCTCACATGAGTCACTACTACTCTCCGCAGGACTTAGAGTGTAACTTCACCTGAAAATGAAAGTTTAGTCATTATCTACTCACGCCCATGCCGGTGGAAAGTCGAGTGAAGGTTCGTGGTCCACATTTCTGGAGCTTCACAGCAAAACAGTGAAGCAACTTTAGTAGATGCAGTAGATGGGGACTTGTTGTAGCTCTTCTGGCACAATCCAAGTCTTGTAATTCACACCTTTTTGAAAGCCGAAATCTTCACAGTAGCTGCTAAAATAAACTTATCAGTGGCTCCTTGTCTGAAGTGGGTGCCAGAGTTTGACTTCTTGAAGAGGGTGTAAATAACGTCCTTTCAAACCAATGTGCGATCTCATGGCCTCCAGAAACTTGGATTATACCAGAGCTATATGGAGCCATTTTAATTTCCTAACCCCATCTACTTTAGTTGTTGAGGATAATGCTCCAACAGTGTTTTGCTGTGATGCTTCAGAAATGTTTTGTTGACTATGAAACCTCACCCGACTTTGCGTCTGCATGGGGGTGAGTAGGTGATGACTGAATTTTAGTTTTTGGGTGAAGGTATCCTTTGAACAACAGTTTTTGTGACCTTATCCTATTTCTGTTTTGCTGCCGTGTAACTTAATAGAACTCTGTAATTGAATTGATAAGTTGGTCGATAGAAAATGTATCTGCAACTGTTAGTTATAGTTGATTACTTGTTTAGGTTGTTTTTTTTTGTTCTAGAAGAAATTGAACATTTAGAAGATTTTTTGGTTTCGCTGGAAATTGAATAACTTAAGGTTTTGGATTGTTGGTGAAACATAACGGGACGTAACGTAACCGTGGGCTTTAGGAAATTATCATCACTTAAAATAACCTTTAGCTGCGCCCCAAAATCTGAAAGGGAGCGTTTCTGTTACAACACCATCAGCCTCTGATATCTTCATGTAAATACCACCTTAGTGCTGGGCGGTATACCGGTTCACACCGAATACCGGTGTATATATTCGTTATGATATGAATTTTTAATATACCGCCATACCGTTGTATTTGAATACACAACGTTCGGAACGCTATGCTGCGCCGCGCAACACTGTTTCAGACCGGACCCTTTTCACTGTTGCGCTGCTAAACAGGTATGGTGCAACTGCGAGGGTAAACAGTAGTGCTCTGGTGTTGTGTTATGGTGAAGATGGATAGGATAGACATTGCAGATCATGACTTCACCCGCGGACGTCAAGATGAGCAACTGGAAAGCTGCTGAGATCCGTGAGATGCTAGCGTCTCCTCGTCTATGTAACTGTTTGGTTGTGTCCACTACTTGTGTAGCGGCAAGCTAGGAACGGTCGCTACTTTCAAATTAAAAGCCCCCCCGCTAAGAACCCAGTTCTAAACTCCAATGGGGTGCAATGTAAAGCTCTTATTTTGAAGACAAATTCCACCTGCTTCCTATTAGCTGTCTGTTGCTTGAGGCAGCTAACGGAGGGGGTGGTGCGCTAGGCCGCACAATTCCATTACTAGCGGGGGTTTAACATCGGCGTGTGTTTGACTGAGGAGGCGAGAATATGGGCCACGGATCTATAATTAAATAAATATATCTAGTGTCGCCACATTTCTACCGATACATATGTTGTACGTCACTGTTCACACCGAAATTCGTGCTTCACGTCACATGTTTACGCCGACCCCAGTGGCAGCTTTTTGGGAAAGAAGGAATAAGAAACTGGTTGAGAGAGGAAAATTACACCTCCCTTAAAGATAGAGTGCTGCCTTTACCTTGCAGCAAATGTGCTGCCTTTTCTATCTAAAAGGGGCTAGTAATTCCTCTCTCAACCAGTAGAAAATGCTGTGAACACCTGATTATGCATGAAAAAAAAAATGCCGTCATATACCGTGAAACCGTAGGAATTTTGAAAAATACCGTGATATACATTTTTCGTCATACCGCCCAGCACTATACCACGTGGCCTGTTAGCTGTGTCAATGCTTACTAACTACCCAGTCCAATATATATCAGATAAAATACCATCCAGTACTGCTGGTTTACTCCTGGAGGGACTCAGGTTTTGTATTTAGCACCGAGTTTAGTGACTTAATTAACGCTGTCTGTTTTTTTCCCTCTTCTATGGTATCATTATAATGTCATAATAATACTCCTATGGGGACTTATCTGTGGTTCTGGTTTGTATGATACTTTAATAGTATTTTCTTATTTACTGTATCACTGCAATAATCCTTTAATATATCTACAGGATTTAATGTAGGCTCCTTTTAAGGTCAGCTGCACATCAGCTGGTACATCAATAGTACATACTCAGCCCCTCCCCTGGCATATTATCAGTAATCCTGTCCTGACATATGGTTTTTCCTCAGTCTCTTCTGCTGTGTCATTTTACAGACGGCAGAGTGAGTTTTAGCTGATAATAGGCTTTGGTTGTGGACGTATTGTGACATATCCAATGAGGACATGATTCAGTGGATCCAGATGAGCCTGTTTCTCAGCTGTTAATGGCCACTCCAGCAGCACAGAACATTGTGCACACTCACTGACCAACACTCCCAGTGGGTTCATTAAATGTATGTAGAAGGCCATAACCTTTCAAGCAACTGAATACACTGAATGCCTTGGGCCATTGTAAATCAGACATTTATGTGACAGAGAGTGATGCTTTGAGCGGTCAGTAGACTGGAAAAGCGCTATAGAAATGCAAGTCCCTTTACCATTCACACGATGCAAATAAATGTTAATGGACGGCTGTGTTAGGCCACACAGGTGTAGGCTTATTAAGCTAATATTACAGATATTATTGGAGGTGAACTGTAAGTAATTGCTGCTTTCTGTTTTACTTTTCACACATTGTAACATGAAAGATACACACAATGTGGTGTACAAGTTCACTTCTGTTAAATGAACTGAACAGAGAGAGCTTGTTTCCTTTCAGCCGGCTAATGGCACGCTCACTTCTTTCAGTAATTCCGGCCATGCCATCTCCACGTATCTGTTCTCTGATTATAGACTCCAAGCTCTTCTTGCTTATGCATATTAATGAGTTGATTGAACTGCATCTGACAGACAACACTGTCTTTTAATAGTTGCAAGGTTTTATTTGATAAACTCTGCATGCTTCTCACGGGACTACTTATCCTGGATCAAGGGTAATGTGAGTGAGACAATGTGCCCCAACAAAAAATCTCTATTTGATAAAGTGTATTAACCATGACTGACTCGTTGTGGCGATGTAAGAAGCTTCACACCAGGCATACGTTTATAGAGTGCCGTTTACTATGACTGTAGGAGGGGCAGATTTAGAGCTTTAACAATATATACTAGTGTGTTTCTTTTTAGAAAGGACATCTGATATTAAAGAGAGGGCAGCTGCTGCTCAAGTGGTGGACAGCGCCCTGCTAGGGAAGCCTTTACTTTCCTGTTCAGAGACGCTCTGCTATTTCCGGAACCGCATCAGAGGAGTGGAAAGCCCTTACTGCATTTTCTTTCACAGTGCTTTGAACATCTGGGGCGTGCTCAAGTGACCAATTGTGTATATATGTGTGTGTGTGTGTGTGTGTGTGTGTGTGAGTGTGAGAGTGAGAGAGTGTTCTTCAGAGAGAGACCGAGATGAGTGGATTAGATTTAGATTTAGATTTTATGGTGTGTATATGGAGCTGTGCCACAGCTGTGTATGGCATCTCAGTGAGTGGAAGTAAGGAGTCTATTAACACTCTGTACAATCCAGTGGAAAATAACTGCAACTGTGCTCACCTTAAGTTATGAATCCGTTCTATAGGCTCCTTTCGGAAAGGAACTGCACAGATTGTAAAGCCCCCTGAGATGATGCAACTTGTGATTTTAAGTACAGCTGACTTGACTTGAATTAAGGAAGCTAGTTTAGTGGACAGTACATGTTGTGTCTCCTCAAACTTCTTTTCTTGGAAACCCCGATTATTAGTTTCTGAGAGGATGAAACCACCGAGTGACAAGAACTCATGACAAAGCACTTATGATATCTCTCTAGGGACTACTACTTTGCTGTGTGCGAGAGACAGCGAGCGATAGTGAGACACAGGACTGAGAGTGGATTACAGTTGTGCATGGATGATTGAGTTTTCAAGGTGTTAAGCCACAGCATAGGCTAACATAGAACTACTTCCGTAAGACAAGAAAGGGGAAGGGATGACAAAGCGGAGAGGAAGACTCGTGACTGTGCAGAAATGGGGCATCTAAAGGATCAATGATTTGCAGGAGAAATGTGAAGATTCGTTTGCACATGATACATATCGGTGAGTGTAGTATTTGGGCCAGCGAACCAAGGGGACTCAGTCATGTGTGAACAGCATATATCTATCTCATGCATAGAGCTGTCTGTGTGTGACACCATCTGTTTATTGTGTGTGTGTGTGTGTGTGTGTGTGTGTGTGTGTGTGTGTGTGTGTGTGTGTGTGTGTGTGTGTGTGTGTGTGTGTGTGTGTGTTCAGACGTGTGCAAAGGTTATCTCACTGCCCAGCTGTCAAACTGACAATGAATCATATAATGCAGTGTTATTTTCATATATTTGAGCAGAAGCAAGGAAGCGCTGCCTGGCACAGTCACTGAAAAGTGGAGGAAAAGATTAGAGGTTGTAGCCAGTGTGACCACTTCCCCTTTGTACTCGTCTAATAATGTGCAAGTTGTTTGCTCTCTGCCCTTAAAGGCTTGCCTCAAGGAGTAGTTCTGTAAGGGCAAACTCCAGAGACTGGTGTAATTTTACCAGCAAAGACATGAATGATTCCTAGTAGACATGCTCAGAAGACATACGTTGTTTTATAGCTCATTAGCTCATTGGCATGTGAAAGCTTGCTTGATTTGTGACTAAACAAGCAATTCAACAAAGACAGAATATTATACAGTTTCAAACAACAACTCATGAGTTGTACTAAATAAGGAATTACATGTTTTTTTTCATGTCTTACTCGTTCCCTTTTTTTAAATAAGTAGCCTGTGTTGAACTCAATGGCAAACGTAACATGGGTAGCCTGGGTAGTTTTCGAGGTGTGCTGCCTTTAGCTATGTTCTTCCTTGCTGAGAGTCTACCCTAACATTAGAGTCAAAAATTCCATTTAAATCTGGAAACTGAAATTGCTGAAAAAGTCATTTAGTTAGATAGTTATTTATTGCCATTTTTGTAAACAGATTACAAAGGTGCAACAGAGGTTTTTTCCAGGAATTTAAATGAGACACTGAAAATTGGTTAACAAGAAGACAAACAGGTAATCATTTGAGCCCATAGTCTTTGTATGAACCATGTTGAATTGATATAATAAACTAATGGATAATTTCAACTGACTGAAAGTGTGGTGTTGCTTTCTTTGTGTAGGGATGTAACGGTATGAAAATTTCACCCCACGGTAATAGTGACCAAATTTATCACGGTTATTGGTATACCGTGGTATTTTTAAAATGTCTTCAAAATATTGAAAAAAACACTGATGCACTGATAAATTGAAATAATTTCACCAAGATTTGTACTTAAGTACGTTTATTATATATTAAAATAGTCCACAATCAAAATAAATACAGTAAATAAAAGATGTATCAAAACTGTGCAACATTAACAATAATCACAGTAAAGATGTATCAAATGTGATGAGGGCGCATAAGCAGCCTGTTTTTTAAAACGTGTCCTACATTGTGTCCTACATTGTCTGCGTTACAGAGGTAACGCAGACAATGTATTGGCAGTAGCACTCAATTGGCCAGCAGACCCTCTCTGTGGAAAAAAATGAATAGAAAATGTCATTATTAATTATTACTCTCATTGTTACTTAATACTAAGTGTGCAACCAACAGAACACAAAACTCACAATTTAGATCATATCACTTTTGTTAGAAACAGGTTGGATATTTTTTTTAGATCAAAACAAAAAGGATTATTGTCAAATGAATTATGAATACCGTAAATTACCAAATAATAGCCAGGTTTCAATTAACCGCAGGGTCCCTTTTAAACGTCGGGTGCAAGAGTATATTTTGGTAAATAACCGCTGGTTCCAAATAAATGCCAGGTCTAATTATTATTTTTTTTAAATCAAGGAAGAAGACTTGACCACTGACGTTTTTCTTCTTCGCCTTGTTCTCGTATTGTGCTGCTTTCTGTCAGTCAATATCACATTGATGATCGCCATGGCTCCGGTGCTGCAAAAAATAAATAGTACGACTTGAAATTCAAACTTTCTGTCGTAAAATATGCAGAGGAAAACTCGGGAGAAGCAGCCGCTAGAGTGTGAGAGAGAGAGAGAGAGAGAGTGTTAAAAAATCAAACTGAGCTTCAGCGTCTGTCCGAGGAGGACAGCAACAGGGCCAGGCTGCCTGGTGTAGGTAGGAAGAAGGCTAGCGAGGAGCCTGAGATAAACATGCGGAGATGAGTTATCAGCAAACGGGCACGCCATGAGAGAGTGTCTCGCAAAATGATCAGGGCAATGGCGAAACAAATGTATGCCATCGTGAGTGACAGCAGAGGTGAGGAGTTTGCCGCGAGTGCTGGTTAGCTAAATCGTTTCCTCCACCGCAGCAACTTCCCTTGCAGAAGACGCACAACTATTGTCCAGAAGGATGCCAGAGAATTCACTGAGAAGCTGGCGAAGTTTGTCACATTTTCATACATACATATAAACATAACTTTGTCACTTTCCAGGATGTTTGGTGGGTCAGGATCTCGATCATTACACATTATAACATCATCCACATGATTATAAACTATCTGCGGGTTGAGATTGACAGGAGGACACCTGGGAAACACCTTGGAAACACACACACGTCATCATTATGACGTGTACCATCACGTCTCTTTAGGAGCCGCAGCGCCGGCTTTCTGTGTGAATTACACAGCGGTTCGTCTTTACTCCAGCGGTGCTTCACTCTGTGTGAATGACCATCGGCAGAGAATTGGCGAACCACCGCTGTGGTGTTAATGCAGCGTCTCTGTGTGAAAGGAGCTACTTATTGCTCATAGGGCTAGATCTGGACTGGAAGTTGTGTCGCGATTCTGTCTTCTCACACCACAAGACAGGTTTGTGGATCCGAGTGTCGCAATTTTGGCTTACGTGTGTCGTTACAGCCCTACTACTAAGTCTTCAAATGCAGTTGTACATTAGTTCTGGAAGGAGCTCTGAAGAGTTTGAAAAAATAACCCTTATAATGTCATCAGGCTTATCTTGACTTAGGCTTGGAGATAACAAATTTGTAACAAGATGAAACTGGAACATTATATTGGAAATACATGGGTGTTCAGCTGTTCAGTTGAGGGAAGGTATCATGAAAAATGCTATGTTGCCCTTTTGGAAGATGCAGCTTTTTTGTAGTCTCATCTGTACTAGGCGCAAAACATCAGGATATCTAGGCCTCTGCTTTAAATCTGACCATTCTTTTTGTAATCTGTGTCTCTTTTTATTCCCCTAATTAATGGAACAAGTTAAGCCTTAATATCAATTTGATAGTCGTTCTGTCTAGGCCCCTTGATAGCCGGATGAGTTGTACCATGACATCTTTTCATACCCAATGAATCTTCAGGTAATACCTCTTGCAATCATTAACACTCTACAACCCATATAAAACTATATAAACTGTGAACATAAGACGTGATTGGATAAATGCAGTTTGCAGGTGGCCTCTATTGCTCACAGGACAATGCTGATTTTAGTTTGATAACAGACTTATACTTTATAGCCAAAGAAGATTCATGTTTCCATCATCCTTGTTTATAGACGCTGTCAGGACTGCGTCAGGACTAAAGATACACACACAAGCATTCATCAGTTCTGCAATAGAGCACATAAAACAAAGCAGAAACAGCCTGCTAAAATTAGCAGTGGTCAGTATTATATAGAATAAATTGCAGATGAAAACAGATTTGTATTTTTTCTTTGTTTAACTGCGTTGGACAGAAAGATGTTTCAAGTCGTTGTCATCCTCTAATCTAAAATCAAACGGCAGTCGTTTCTTGCCTTTCGTTTTGCTTCTTGGTGACTGGTTTCATGATGTGATTAATCTGTCTTTGTCAACTGTCTGTAGTATATTCCATGGAGTGTTTACTAGATTATAATTTGACAGCTTTTGCAAATGCATGTTTGTTTAGACTGACTCTATCCACAGGGTTTTGGAAGGATTCTGTAAGCTGAAGAGGCCAAAAACCTATTAAAGGCAGCCTTCCAAGTCTATGATTATACGCAGAAAATTAAATGACCCTGTCTTCACTGAAAAATATTTGTCAGATTACTCAGATTTGAGTGTGGCTGCACTGAAAAAACGCATCCCATTATGTTTCAGGAGGATTTGAGCAGAAAGAAACTTCAAGCCCATTCACTCGTTCGGTCACTGTATGTAGAATCTACAGAGCTTCTCTCTCTGTCCGTCTCCTTTTTCTTCATCTCTGTCTTTCTCTTTTACAATGTATGTGTGTGTTTGTGCCATGCTGACATGATCGGAGGCGACTGGCTGAAGGGAGAACAAACGCTGTCCGTCCCTCACGGCTGCACTGCTTCCCACAGGCCGTTCCCACCATTTGTGTGTGTGTGTGAGTGTGAGTGTGAGAGAGTGGGTGTGTGTGTGTGTGTGTGTGTGTGTGTGTGTGTGGTTTCTCTAGCACAGGAGATAATTAGGTTTAAGCCTCAGAAGAGGAGAATAAAAGGGGGAAGGGGTAGAAGATGGAGGAAAAAAAGGTGGTGTTTTGTGCAGAGTGGCAGAGGGGGAGAGGTTGAGAGGGGGGTTGTAGTCGGAGGGACACAGAGAGGGGAGTTCTAATGAAGGGAACCAATGCCTAGTGGATAGAAAGAAAGGAATGAAGGAGAGAAGGAGCACTCTGCAAGAGCGTATAGACAGGACCGGACTGGTCGAAGTAGGAGTGATGAAGAATGAAGTGAGGGATGAAGAGAGAAGTGAGACAACTCAGGGAGAAGAGTAAAAACAAGAGCAGAGTTACACATGGACACCCGGCAAAAGCAACCAGGGAGGAAAATTCAATTGGTGAGGGAGTGTGAAAAGAAACAGGAGTGGCGAGAAGAGAGGAGGCTAAAGGGAGGATGAGTGTGAATGATGTAGAGGAGGTAAGAGGAGAGAGACGAAGCCATTTTGAGCAAGAGGAGAGAGGGATAGAGAGAGAGGGAAAGAGAGAGAGAGTGGCAAGTTAAGAGAACGCATTCTCACTTATTAAGCAATCCAGAGGAAGTGAGAAAGGGAGAGACGAGGACAGGGTTGTCAAGGAGAGAGTGCAAAGGCTACTCCTCCTGGACTCTGTTCTCTCAGATAATTATTAGCCTCCTTTTCCTGGTGTGGTTAGACACGAGGAGAGAAAGTAGAGAGAGGGAGAGAAAAAAAACGAAAGAAAGAGAGGGAAAGGAGGGAGGGAGGAGGACATGTTGGCACCACACTCAAGTCCTGCACGCAGAGACAGTCTGTAACTGGTCATCTAAGACAGTCCGTCGGCCACATAGTCACCCTCCATTGGTTAAATATAGCCGTGGGCGTGCTCATCACCACAATGATTTGATTGGTCGCCTCAATGAGCTGTGAAATAACAGAGAGGCAACGTTTCACGATAGCTGTTTTTGCGTGTGCTCATGTGCTTGCTGGCACGTCCCACCAGGCTTTGATTACACTGTGTGCGTTTTACATTTAAATCCTATTTGCATAGACAGGCAGACAAACCTTCTGAAAGCATAAATGCTCAGACACACACATTCGCTCCACTCTACTTCTCTATTTCCTCGCATTTTGTCAATTTTCTTGAAATCACCTCACTGCTGGCATTCTCTCCACGTGATACAGTTGTCCACACTGTTTTTACATTTTTTTTTAGTTCTTAAAAGCACATTAGCACGGTCCAAGTGTGACGATTTTAGACGGTTCCTAAAATATTGCTGAAAGCAATACTGCAAACAAGCAAACAAGGCTACTACAAACTGAAGACATTCTTGGTTGACTAGTAGTTATTAGTTCAAGCCCTTAGTCACTATTAATCACATGTTTACAATACTAGTTATATTATTTTGATAACTACTTTTTGGGGCACGCACAAAGCAATCTGCCTCATAAAGATGATACTGGAAAAGCGATAATTTAATTATTCTGAATGTGTTGGAAGACAAAACAGAAAGGTTAATATCTCACACAGGTCTTATTGCAATAACTAGGTTCCAACTCACTCCTCTTTTGCCTCAGCCTTCGTGTCCCTAATTTAATTGTCCAAGGAGTCAAAAGTCCTCGCTGGAGCCGCTACAAACCACATCATTACTTCAAGTATTCCCCGTCGCCGAACTGTCATCAGTCGATCGCTGCTGGACTTGGTTCGTTGCCTGCTCTTCCCAGAGGTCCAAAGCCCCGTGCTGGTGTTGTGAACACCAGCAATACCGTCGGAAAGCTACATGGATTACTGATCTAACCAGTGGCTACAATTAGCAGCTTTACTTTCATCATGTCCCAAAACAAAAGGTGCAACTCCCAAAAGGAGAAAGTTATCGTCGACTAATGGTTTAGTTGGATGCTAGGGGACAGCCTTACTTTTAGATGTGATGACATGTTGTTGTGAAAATGAAAGTGTGAAAGGTGATCCGTGCCTTTAAATGGTCACTACACAAACACAAGATTTAGAGATATAAGAGATGTGTGAGGATCTGTTATTTGAGAGAGAGTTTCCACTATGCCATGATAAAAGTTTGTGAAAATGGGGTATCTTGATAGCTGACATGGTGCTCGAGCGCCCCCATGTACCACGCCTGAGTGCTCAGCAGCTGCTCCAGTTCGATTCCAGCCCTTTGCTGAATGTCTTCCTCTCTCTCTTTTCCCTTTTACTGCTTCAAGCTTCAATTGTGCTATTGACCAAGGGCTAACATACAAGCTTAAAAAGTTTTTTTAGTATTTGTTAAAACTTTGTTATAGTTGACATAACAAGAAGGTTTTTATATAACACACAGTAGGCTCTGTTGTGTGTAAATGGGCCTGGAGGCTGTACAGTGCTGCAGTAAGTTACAGTTGTGACAGAAACCGAAAGCCTGACATCATACTGATCTTTCCAGACAGCTTGTTAGTCAATTCGCTTCTTAGCTATAGTAGGGATTGTAGTGTTGTGTCAAATGAGCACAACCGAGAATTCAAATCATTGCAGACCCCTCTCTCACTGTGTCTCACTCTTTTGCTACCAGATAGATAGCCAGCCAATCCTTTTGAGTTGCCAGCAGTAAACTGGGATCTGTGTGAATTTACTCATCACAGTTCCAGTTTATGGGACTGACATAGCTCAAGACCAGCAGTTATAGCTGCTTTAATTGAACTATTTATACAAGAATCACATTATTCAAAAATGTATGACAAATCTTATTCGACTCTCAGCCATAGATTTGCCTCAAAAATGATATATACACTTAAACAAAAGTTGTTGCTCCTACCAGGTGTAGAACAGGAGACTTTTAATGATCGGTATCAGATCAGCTGATCCTTGTGATTATATCAATCCCACAAAAACCTCACTTTCACCTTCCCACTCTGAAACTAATGAAGGCCTTTATGTAGTCATAACTATACTGCTAATGTGCTCTGACCGGAGACATGCTGTATGATTACTGGCAGGTTGACTAAAACCCTCCACACCTGAGAATTTTGGAAAACTGTAGATTTGTAGAGGGGCATATTTAAGGTTTTCCAAATTTCATTGAGCATGTCTCCTGTCAGAACACATTAGCAGCATAGCTGGTGGTAGCAACATCAGTTGCATTGAGTATAGAGCAAATTTTTCCTTTTTCTTTCTCTCCTCTCCTTCCCAGGCCGTTCTCTTTTTGATTATATTATATTAAAGGGTGTTTTTGCTCTAAGCCATCCCTTTCTCTTTGTCTGCACAGTTATGCGACCAGGTCAGTGTGACTGTGTGTGTGGTCCACGCTAATCAGGGCTCCTTACATAAAACAAAGCTCTTTTTGTCACAGGAAATTGCGTGTGTGTGCACGCTTGCACACTTATGCACGGTTGAGGGTCTGTACTTCTGTTTTTGCTCATATGTTGATGTAGCTGTGTGAGTGTGTTTTTTTGTGTTAGACATTTGGCAGATTTCACGTCAGTTGAGCACACTGCGAGACAAAGGAGTCTTGTTACAGTGACTGCACTCAGCTGATAGAAAGTCAGCTGACGGTCACTGTGGCTGGGTTTGTAGCTGGAAGAGTGTGTTTGAATGCATGTTTTTATATTTGTGTTTCTATTGACAACAGTGAGGACAAATATCTAATACATTTTGGCGCTGTGTTTCTGATGCAGTGGATTGCATTATATTATAGGGATTTCCCTCTATATAGACTATGTAAATCATGTGTGCAAAATGTCAGAAAGAAACACTTTTCAGCATCATGCCGTGTTATACGTCTTCACAAAGTACACCCTAAGAATTGAGACAAAAACAGCAGCAGCCTAAGTTGTAGATGAACAGAAACTAAACATTTTAGTAACTCACGCTATTGTTGCATTGCTTACATCATACAGATATTTTTTTCATTGTGTATATCCTGGAAAAAACCCTTCTTAGGATTGACAGAATTCTTAGATTGCATGTTGGTATTTTGTCAGTACAGGAAGTATATTAAGGTCTCTGTCATAGAGGAACAAGACTTAGTGTCCAGAACAGACTTATTCAACTGGTGGCCCATCAGCCAAATGTGTAACTCATTCTGGCCATTGATCATATTGTTGGAAATTAATGAGCCCATTCATTAGTTGTCTGTTGTTAAGCACAAAAATACTCCTATTTCATTAAAAACTTTTAATCTGGTCTGTTTGACCAGATGGAATGACAAGAATCAATCTGACAACCGACCTCCAAGATTAAAACGATTGTTTTGTACATTGAATTGTGTGAAATGTATAAACCCAAGAAATAAAGGTACATTGTTTTAACACATTCAAATTCCAGGCTTTGCAGTTTAGACATATTGAATGTTAAAGTCAGGCTACTTTGCACACCACGTTTCATTTCTTATTTTCATTTTTTTTAAACCTGGCCACTCATTAAAAAATATTTAAAGAGTTGAATAGTCGTGGTCTGGGCTAAAAATTCTAAAGCTAGTAGGCAAAAATTCTTACAAAACAGTGTTGACATTTAGCCCTATGTTTAATAAGTTTAGCAGGTTGGCGTGCTAACATCTACCAAGGCAGAATTTCATGAATCCACAAATGTCAACCTCATTGTTGTGCTAAATGAACCGTCAGAATGAAATTGCCCAAAATCAGGAGAATCTTTGTCTCGTAACCACAAATGTCTGGATTCAGATTATGTGCCAAACGATTCAATTAAAACTTTGACCAGATTCATACCCTGGGCAGCATGGATGTCTCTACCAAATGTCAAGGCAGTTGTGGATTCATAAAGTTCTGCCTCGGTAGATGTTAGCGCGCCGACACAGGAAAACTGAAGAATTACAATTCAACCTTGTATCTAGGACAACTTGATTAGACCTGTGGCCTAGAGCTGTGCGATATTACAATATATATCGTATTGCGATATAAAAAATGTCTACCGTAGGATATAACCCTCTGTTATTCATATTGTAATTTTAACATGTAGGCTACTTGTTTAGCACTGTTGCTACACTAACGTTAACGTACACTACGGTTGTGATTTAATACGCCGTGTAAAGCACAACTCAACGTCGGAATGATTCATTGGATATCCAAAGTTTACGGCACCAGTCGCTCGGGAGTAAGCAGAGGCAAAGCAGCAAATTCAAATTGTCTGTAACGGAGCACATGTTGACGACTGCTGGCTGTAATATTGTTGCACATATGTACTGACCACTGGGTCTAAGATCAGAGTCACCATTTATTTTACTTCATTCATTCTACTTCATTTATCACTTTATGCCTGCTTACTAGAGCTGTCCCAAACGATTATTTTTCAAATGATTAATCTAGCGACTAATCTAATGATTAATTTAACGTTACATGGCCTAACAAAAGTAACGTAACTGTAACTGTCGTTGGTAACTTATATGAGGAAAAAATACCGCAGTTGTAGGCAGAGCAGCGTCTGTCCTCCTAACTGTCCTATCGACTCTTCGTCACATTTCTGCCAGAAAAACTACGTCTGTCACCGGCAAAAAACTTTTACTCACTCAAGTGGTTGTTTTGATATAAATCACTGCGATGGTCAGCCCTCCCAACCGAGACTTCAGTGAATTTTCCCCCAGAAAACAGCCTCCGTCCCAGAGTCACGCAGCGAGCTGTTTACTGATGCCGATTATGTAATTATGAATGCGAAAAACGTAACTCTTTGACCTTCCAGGATGTTTAGGGGGCGGGTTCTCAATCACTACACATTATAAAGGGTCCGCGGGTTTAGTTTGACAGGGGGGACACCTGGGAAACACACCAACGTCATCATCATGGCGTGTACCGTCACGTTTCTTTTGGAGCCACAGCGCCGGCTTTCTGTGTGAATTACACAGCGGTTTGTCTTTTCTCCAGTGGTGCTTCCCTCTGTGAATGACCAACGGCGGAGAATTGACGAACCACCGCCGTGGCGTTAATTCAGCGTCTCTGTGTGAGCGGGGCTATTCTCAGCCTCCTCAGGTCCTACCACTTCCTGTTTGGGACAACTCGTCGGCGCAAATTATTCATGTCGACAAATTTATGCCGTCGATTACGTCGATGCATCGTCCCAGCCCTACTGCTTACCTTTCTGTAATACTAAAACAACTCATCTAAATTGTTTGTACTCGTTTTTAATGGCTATTTGGTTTTCTGCATTTCATAAGGCACACTTATTGAGACACCATGGTCCATCAGTACTGGCCAGTATAAAACAGCAAGTGATCTTGGCTCAACAATCAGCCTAAAATAACTGGAAAATTGAAAGGAACAGCCAGTATCAACTGTGCATGGTACAACATGTTGACACCATCCTCAGAAAACAGACCAAGGAAACTACCCATGTGTACTAAACAGTAGCAAGAAAAAAAGTTGGTGCTCATGGTTGACTTCTCTTGATCACCTCTGCCAAAGAGGTCATGTTTACACCTGTGTCCATTTGTTTGTTTGTTGGTTTGTTGGCTGGATGGATGTAGGGCTGGATGTATCTATCTCTATATCTCTATATCTAGATAGAGAGATAGAGAGATAGAGAGATATAGATAGATATAGATAGATATCTATATATATATCTATATATATATCTATATATATATATATATACACTGGATTAAAGGCTGCAGTAAAATGGACATTACAGTATATGTAATTATCTAAAATTATAGGACTGTTCTACTTGTTCTAATACTTGCCTTTAAACTCTTAACAATTATGTCTCCATTACCGATGATTAATGATGAAATCTAGTACCAGTGTAATTTGTCTTTTTTTCTTTCCCGTTCATACTTGTCTAACTCATGCTTATCTGGGTATATTAATGCTAGCTGCTGGTGATATACATCAATGTTTATTCCATAATTCTGTAATGATCATTAAGCACTGCACTGTTGAAAATGTCTTCAATAAAAAGTGATTAAAATAACATAAGAAAAATCCACTAGGCATTACCCCCGAACTTTTATGGTCCCAGTTACATATTTAACTAAGATCTCTTCTGAATGAGCAGGCACAGACGCTAAGATCCAACCTGAAATATTGCCACCTTGTCACAGTTCAAACCTGGTGCCGTGATTGGATGAGCCAGTAAGCCAATAGTATTTTGGCATGGAAATATTCATAGAAAAACACAAATGAAAACAACTGAATTACAAGGCCTCAGTGCAAGATCTTGTGCAGCTGTTGCTCCCTAGCTGTTAATTAGGTGACGATTATGACACTGCACTCTCTGCCTCTATCACACTAATATTTGCCAGGTGAACACCTGTGTGATGTGGTGTGATGTAATGTGTGTGTTTGTGTGTGTGTGTGTGTTTGTTCCCCTGTTGAAATCAGCCACTGGGGAGGAAGAAAGGGTGTGTCATCACTGCATTCTTTAATTAATAGTTAATTGCACATGGAAAAGGAAAGCAAGAAGGAGGAGAAGGAAATTATTAGGAATGAGGAATGATAAGGGGAAAGAGAAGGTGGCAGTGAGTGGGAGAGACTGACAAGGAGCAAGTATGATGTTAAGTAGAGAAAATAAGGAGACTCTGAGAGAGCGAGAGAGAGGGCGCAGGAATAAGGGATGAAAGAGGACTTGGCAGAGGAGAGAGGCCGATAGAGATAACATGTGACAGAGTAGCAGAGAGATAATGGCAGACAGATTTAATGAGGTCTTCCCAGATGTAATACTGAACTGTAATTATTCTGCTCCTCTGTCTGCCTGTATGTATATGCATGTGTGTGCAGAAACACCCCAGCTGAACTAGTGCAAGGCAAACTGTGTCCCCTTGGCACAAGAACTGTCCATTAGCACATGACCCGACCTGGGCCAGTGCCCCTCCCCAGCACAGGATACACTGCCAGAATCTACAACTGAACAAGGGTTGAAACCACTAATCTTCCCATCACAGTGGAAATATTGTGGCTCTCCGCATTGGACTGACTGTGGATTAGATTTAGGTGACATTTAAGAAGGGGCACAGTGACCAAAGACATGAACTTTTTCTTCCTGTAAGGTTTTTTTTTTTTTACTTTTTTAACTTAGTTGAAAATGTGACTAGTCACAAATGAGGAGGTAAATCAGTTTTAAAAAATGTATTCAACCTTTAGGTGCTTCACATGTTGTCATTGATCCAGTGTTTGGGAATATAGTGGAGGACATCAACTGTGATTGTGGTACATCCTTTACTGTATCCAATCCATCGATTTGGTTTATTGACAGGACAGAATAAGCTCTTTGAGACAGTACTCAGAGCGGCAGTGCTTTGAGCTTAATGTGAATATGAGTATGCTACCATGCTCACGTGATAGTGCCAAAATGTTTATGTTTACCAGGTAAACAGTACCGCAGGTCTGAGTCGTAAAACCCAGGAATACGTTTGTATTTGTCAGTCTGGGTTTTCTCAAAGATGCCTGAAATAAGGTCTTTGGTCAACACAAGCACAAGAGATTTTTCATATCTTGTGTTATGACATAACATGTCAGTAAAAACCCTATTTGTGAATTTCTTTATGAATGCTGTCACTAACAAGTGGCTTAATGAGTCTACAGAGGTTGATGGAGATATTGAACATCATTACGGCAAACATGGACACTAATCCACTCACTAGTCTGTCTTTAGAGGCAGACTTTAGTTGCAAACTATTGTTTAATGTTCTGTTTGTGAGGTTTATCTTCCTCAACAAAACCTGTAAGTAATATATCTTGTGTTCACCACAGAGCTTCGTTTGTTGCAGTGAACCAAAATCTCAGGCTTTTAGTCATAAGGAACCAGCGCAATGCTACCTCTTGGGTTAGCCTGTCGGCCCTTAGCTCTATATAATGTTTTACCCGTTCACCATTATAGTTAATGGTGTTGGCATGCTAACATGCTTATGTTTGTTGCTAATAAGCACAAATCACAAAGGCTGATAGTCATGGCATTTTAGGGCCGCAGCTATCGAATGTTTTTAGAATCAAGTATTCTACCGATTATCCCATCGATTAATCGAGTACTCTAATAAAAAATAATTTTGCATTATTAAACAGCAATAGCAAATAATGCATAATGAAAATGACAGGCCTGTTAAATTGACCAAGCAATTGGCTTTTATTCCTGAAAGAAAACAAAACAGGTGTAAGTTAACGGGAGTAAGGGTGTGTGTTTGTTTGTTTGTGTACACGTGTGCGTGAGGGAGAGTGAGATAGACGAGATGACTGGGGTGTGTGTGTGTGTGTGTGTGTGTGTGTGTGTGTGTGTGTGTGTGTGTGTGTGTGTGTGTGTGTGGAAAGGAGTTATTTGGTGTAGGCTATTACTCTCTTGCAATTTAACATAAATTAGTTTATCTCTACATCTTAACATGATCTCTATCTATCTATGATATATCAGGCTACAGCCTCTACAAATAACATGCGTTCTATCTAGCGATGGAAGACTATGTTAAATTAGCTAACATCAATGTTTGTGTTACCTTGTGTTGGCGATGCTTGGTGAGCTGGTGGATGCTTTCGGTTCAGATGTTGAATCATTATTGACGAGCTGTTGTGGTACGCCAGTTCTGCTCTGCAGTAGACACGTTGCACTTTGTTATCTTCTTTTTTAAGAGTGAAATGATCCCAAACTTTGGACATTCTCTGTCTTTGACGAATGGTTCTTGGCTCTCCTCCATCACGCCAACTGAACGTAGCGGTGTGTCCCCGCAATAACAGTCCATGTGGAAAAATGATTCCTGAGCTAAGCAGGCCACACAACGCGGGTGATAGGAATTAAACGAAGCCTCGAGGCAGAGATTTTGCTTCGATCATTTTTTTGTAATCGAATTATTCGTGTCACTTTAGTAATCGTTTCAGCTCTATGGCATTTGACTCTGACTTGTATTGAACATGGAGACATGGAGATAGAGAAAACACTTATGACCAAAGTCTGTAAGATACATCCTCAATAAAGATGCGTACCAAAATTCATGGCAATCCACCTGATAGGGGACATATATCGTGGCTGGACCAAAGTGGTGGAGCAGCCAGCTATTATAATCATCCCTGGAGCATGGCCACTGGCTAGGCTAACAAATGGGTGTCAAGGAAAAAAAAACAGATGCAGAGCTCAAAGCTCGGAGGTGTGTGAGAGTCTGTGTGCTCAGGATGCTGCTGCGTGACCTCAAGGTGTGATGGCAAGTTAGTGGAGCCAAATGACAGAGCAGCTGGTGCCTACACTGTGTGTGTGTGTGTATGTGTGTGTGTGTCTTTGTGTGTATATGCGGGTGTCATTCAGGATGGGGACTCTATTACTGACACCATTGGTTATTTATAGCTTCTTTTTCCTGATTATCTCCTTCTTCTTTCATGCTCTCTCTCATACTCATTCACACCCATCACATTTTTGTCCCCTCTTTCCCCTTCACTCTTTGCACTTGCTCTAATGCTCCCCTAAGCGCTCACAGCCACGTAGTGCACGCACACACGCACATGATATGGTGTGTCACTAACTCCAGCAGTGATGACAGGAGTTGGTCAGTGTGCTCTCTGTCACGACTAAGAGCTCTGTCAACAAAGACCACAAAGTGATAAAAAAAAAAAAAAAATCACGNNNTAAAAAAAAAAAAAAATCACGCAGGATCTTGAGTGTGTGTGTGTGTGTGTGTGTGTGTGGTTGTGTCAGGACAAACAGTGGTAGAAACAATGCAGAACAGAGATAAAGACCTAATTGCACGGTGCGGTTTGTAAGCTTTGTGTTTGTGTGTGTTCACATGAGTAGGTGTGAGGATAAAAATATGAGTGTGGGGGATAATGGGAGACAGAAAGGAGAGAGGCAGGCATTTTGTGTCTGATATAATGTGTGTTTGTGTATGTGAGCTTAATGTACATACGGCAGAAGTCTTCCATGGACTACAAAGTCTTTTCTTTGAGTACGGTTGTTGCTTGTTGTCACTTCTCTAGCAGTTTTTGTTTGTGGTAGACAGAGACACTGCCCTTCAGCACTGCTGCATATTGTAATTCACTTAGTATGTAAAGTGTTTGGCTTTAGAGTAGCTAGAATGTCACAGCCCAAACCATCTGTCTGTCTTTCATCTGATGACAGACGCCTCAGAGTCACCTTCACACAGAGGGAACTATTTCCACATTTCAGCATACATCTTTAGTATGTTGTCATTTTGTTGTAATATACAACGTATCAAAGGACTGACTCTGAATCTGTGACATCACAAATACAGGCCTCAAGGGAGATTTTGACAGTCACTTTGATTCTCACCAGACCCCATGGGGTGATGGTACAGAGGAGTGGTTGTCAATACTTAATTGCCTACAGCATGACCATTCGGCGTTGTTGATTTAGCTTGAAGGCAGATGCTAACATCTGCTTAGATACATTTCCCCCCACAGTGCTCTCCATAAAAGCAAATGCCTTGCTGAAAAAAACTGTTCCGACGTTTTTTATAGTGTTGGATAGTTGGGTAGTGGACTGACTGGCTGACTCACCCATATGCCTTGGTTAAAAGCTCTATCCTTGATCAGTGTTGTGATGCATACTGCTCTTTGATGAGGGTTTTTTTCATGAGGGTTTTATAACGGTGTCTGGCACTTTATACACGGGTCTCAAAGAGTAGATTGTATTGGTTACTGTTAACTATATTTTTAAAATTTTGCTTTTTGTATTACTTGAACTGATTTTTAAAATAGGTTGCTATTCATTCAATAGTTGACAACAAATCTACTAATCAATTAATGGCTGTAGCTTAAAGGTGCAGGAACGAAACATTGGCCACCTGTTGAATTTATGCTCTCAACTAATGAGGGGCAGCATATCATCAGAGAAACTGCTCTCTGCAGCTAGATGTTTTCTGCTTGTACATCCTCAGCTGCAGCTTTGTTTAGCCTGTTAGCTCAGTTAGCTGTGCAGCTCGCCGGAATCCCAATGATACCCCATATTGTTAGTGTCTAAACAACTAGAACAAAGAGGTTTTCAGGTCCCAGACTTCAGTAGATGCCTCTGGAACACTCGCTTGAAGTTTTTTTAAAATACTGTTTTAAACTAATTCTGCATATTGCACCTTTTTAATGTTGAGTGTTTTTTTGTGGGATGTGACAAAACGAAGCTGACTCAAACTAGACAGCATGCATACTAAATATGGCCGATCTCTGAGTGTGCCGCTGATGGACACTATTCTCTCACAGTAAGACGCACAAAGGAAATGGAGGGGCTTCTCAGACAATCGCTGTCTCTTTGTGAAGTTAAATTGGAACCAACTCTCCACAGCCGCGGTTTGATTGACGCACACACTTACTGTATCACTTCCTGTTGGTGGAGAACGCCTGGCCTCACAGGTGTTTGACAAACACACAACAAGCTTGACTTGCACTTGTTATGTGACATGTCATGTTTATTACATGTCAAAGGCCATTTTGGTTGAGAAGCACAAACTCCAGTCATTTAATGTGATTATTGATTGCTTACTGACATCTGCCATCACACTAAACACCTGCTATTTGGCTTCTAACACAGCAACACGTAATGATATCATGGAATATTATGGTGGTTAAATTGCCCATATGTCTGTCTCTGTGTCCATCTGTCTAGCTCGGTGTGAAATTAAACTATGTTTCAGGTCACCGTGCAGACTGTGCCAAAGCTACAGGAAATTACACACACACACACACACACGCACTCTCTCACACACACACTCTCTCTCTCACTCACACACACACACACACACACACACACACAAAAAGTGCTCTGTCTTTGCTGACAGAAGGCCTTGGAGAGTGGGTAATGAGAAAAGGTCCTCATGCATGAAAGCTCACGTCAGCAGGCCAGCCAGCTCAAAAACACACACACACACACACACACACACACACACACACACACACACACACACACACACACACACACACACACACACACACACACACACACACACACACACAGATCCACAAATCCAAGTCCTTGATACACCTAAAACTAATCTTGCTACAACACTTATCTTGAATATTTTTCTTCTTTTTTCAACTGTGGTCTCTCTTTTTTTCTGACCATCCTTTCTTTAAAGCTCTGTCACTCGAGCTTTCTCTCATTTCCCAGGTTGATAAAGCTTTCTAGGAGGACAGTAAAAAATCCTCGGAGTTAAATTGCTCTCCTATTTTTTAGAAAAGCATCAGCAAGTATATATTGCACGCAGATGTTATTGTCGTGACACAAAACAGGTTGATGTATATCATATGACTTGTGCATCATATTGGAGAACTACACTCCTTATATACCTCTATACTTCTGCTTTCAGAAATTTTTTCGGATTCTCATTGATTTATGTTTGATGGAACTGTGAAACATGCATCACCCTGGCATCAGCTCAGCTCACTGTTTTCCGCAGAGACTGCAGCATCCAATTAAGAGTTTGTACGTGTTTCACCTCTCTGGTGTAAGGGAAGATGGAAGAAAAGACAGAATTTTAGAAGAAGTTGGCAAGTCATTAAGACAGAGTGAGAGACAAGAGGAAAGACTAAAAACCAGCGAGTGTATATAGAGCTACAAAGAAAGATGCTGTTTTCTGCTGCGGTGCAGTTTTATGTTTATGCGCGTGATGCAATCTCTTGGCTCTGTATGTAATTTCGTTGGACACGTGGGCTGATGTGCACATCAGACACGTAAGAATAAAACAAATTATTCGTCCTCGATCCAGTGCATAGATCTGTGCTCTGTCCCTCTGCGTGAAAGTCAACGATGTAAACAGGAGCCGGGTGTATTTATATAGGACTGGCAGGCTGCCTGATTGATCTGAAACATTACACTGCTCAGGCCGTGCTGTACTCAAGACCACAAACACACAGTCTCACACAACATAAACATGCTCACACACACGCACACATACACACACACACTTCCTCATCTCTGCTGGACGCTAGGGGCTTAAGGCTACGTTAGCCACTCCTACCTTAATCACCGGTTGAACCGCAGGCGTTGTTGCAAATACAGTACCAGGTTTTGACAACCAGGAATTCATCGAATGATTGTAAACTCTATCGAGCTTGAGCAAAAACAACAATTTAAGTATTACAATGTTAGAAGAGTGTAACACTAAGTCAAATTGGATGAGATAAGTGATACCACTCTCATATTTGTTTGATGAAAAATAAAGCTTGGGTCAGTGGACAGTTAGCTTAACATACACACATACTTGGCAGATATGGTTACTTTTGGACAGATCCAGGCTAGTCTATCAAGTTATTCTTAAACTCACTAATTAGCATATTTTCACTCATTTGGCAGGAAGCACCAACTTTTAGCAGTTCCTGGCAACTGCTAACAAACAAGATGGCCCATAGCTCCCTGTTAAATGACAAATGATCGTCTTTATACGATTTTGTCTTTAAACAAACAAGATACAGTATCGTCATTTAGTTGTTTTTCATGCTTCCATGTTTTTCGACTTAATACTAAACCAAGCTCAGCTCGAGCTATATAATTGTCACATAGTTATGTGTGAGTGCAATTGATATTATTATTTAACTTGGAAAGAAAGGTGAGCCTATAACACAAATGTTGAACTATTCCTTTAATTCAGCCATCAGGCATTCACACAAAAGCTGTATTTCTTCAAGTTTTTCACAGCATTTTACTCAGCAGAACCAATGAAATCCCCATGCTTCTCGTCAAGTTGTTATAATGGTTCTTTGTAACTTCTCAAAGGAAAACTAATTTAGATTTTCCGAACAGTTGCTCCTGGGCTCAACAGTTCTGCTCATATGGGCCTGCTACATTTGTTTGATCATTTCTTTCATTTGCATGTTGGTGTTACTGTAGCAATGTTAATTGCACACAGAGTGGTTTAAAAGTGATCTCATATAACTTATGACTGCACAACATGATATAAGATTGCTATATAATTGCTTGATTAATGATTGATTAATGAAGAGGAATCAATCAAAATCAATTACGCAGTTACATTTCCAATTTGCATGTTGGTGAGTGTGCACATCCGAACAGAGAGTTACTAGAATTATGGCTGAACGGTCTTTTTACAACAACAAAAAACAGCAGGCTGAGAAACGGAACTAGTGACACGATCCATCTCTGTGTCTATCGATCATTCTTCTCAGCCCTTCCCATACTGTGGACAGCTTTGAACCTGCACATGCACCCCCCTATTTAGCCATAACCTGCTCACAACACAAATGCCCACTTGCTCGTGGGGCTTACAGTACTCCAAAATAGTTGACACCAAAAAGCATTAAATCACATGCCAGCGCTCACATGACGTGCTCAGACCTTTACTGGCAAAAACACTCACATGCTCTCTTTTTTAGACCAGTTTTAAAATGCACCCTAAATAAGCAAACAAGTTATTTACAAGTAACTTAAATTGAAAATAAAAAGAGGAAATAATAGATTTAAATGGACATTAGGGATTTACACATAAAATGTATACAGATTTTAAAGCAAAGTGATAGATCCAATCAAATGGGTGCCTGTCACAATCTGGGAGGTCCCAGATTTGTTTTTGTTCTGGCAGGACTCAGCACAAATTAAGCTCTGGATTTGGCACAGCTTCAAAATTGTCCACACATGTTTGCAGAGAATTTTGCTCTAGTTTTACCCTTGTGGATTTGGTAGGCAACTTCTGTGCCTGATGATGTTTCCAGTGGTCTCTGAATGAGCCTTTTGCTTCCTCGGAGTTCTTCTCAACCTCTTTTTGAATGTCAGTTAGTTGTCAGTTAGGACGATTTTGAATTTCTGACACTTGGACCTCTTTGATTCATCTGTTCAAAAGTAAAGCTGAGCTGTAAAAAGGATACGTTTATGGTACAGACGAGTGAACTTTGACATCATTAGGATAAGTCAGAAGGCTTGTTTCGAGATGTTGACTAGTCATGGTGTATGTTGCATACATGCGGTAGACAAGACAGTAAAATGCTATTTCCCCTCATAATGGAGATTAGTGGGTGATTTACCCATTGGCTTATCTCTGTAGTGTGCCAGCCTCAATTTTAGACGCTTAATGTGGATGAGAGGAACAGATACCAGACTAGACAACCACACTGTAAGTTGATAGACATGTTTCAAAGCGTCCTCCTCAGTCCCTTCTGTAGGGAGATCTTGTCCAGCCCAACTCGTGTCTTTTTGGAGACGTTGTCCATCTGGATGACTTCACAATGTTGCCCCAACCTGTGTCTGTCTGTCTGTATCAGTCAGTTGTTTTCTCTCTGTGTCCTCTCTGTTGTTCTTGGCTGCCCATCTCTCTGTCATCTCCCTCTGTTTGACTTTGTCTGATCTGTACAGTCTTACCTCCTGTCTGCCTGGCTAACTGTCTAACTGCCTTTGAGTCTGTCTGTCGGTGCAGCCGTGTGTTAGCTGCAGTGAAAGACACCATGACATTTAAAGCAGCAGTGTCTAAATGTCAGCTTAGCCTACTGGTTAGGGACCCTCCCCATGCTGCCCCCCAGTCCAGCTCGCTCTTTCTTTTGTGTTTTTGTTGCAACTCTCCCCCAACCACCTGTGTTTCTCTCTGACCCTTCACCCCTTTTCTTCAAAACCTTCTTGCTTTATTTATCTAAACCTTCTACTATATCCCAGGAGCACCTGCTGTTCACACATGTCTTTTTTGATAACTATAATGGAGACGTATTATGGTCATTTTTAGGTTCATAATTATGTTTTAGGTTACTATTAGAATAGGATTGCATGCTTTAATCCACAAAAAAACACATCATCAGTTTTTTGCTGCAGCACTATATTCCCCCTCTGTCTGAAACACTTAGTTTTAGCTCCTTTAGCTCCCAAATACCCACTCTCTTCTGATTGGTCAACTCACACGTGCCTGAGTCTGCATCGCAACACAACAACAACAGAGCAGCTGTGCCAAATTAATGCTCATGTGCCGAAATAGCCCCTCAGCTTTTATATATATATATATATATATATATATATATATATATATATATATATATATATATAATTTGTGTCTACTGCCAAGATGTTTCAGGAGCAGTGTTTTTTGTGGGAGAGCTCCCTTTGATGCAAGTTTGGGGCTTTTTAGCTTAAAAACAAAAAACAAAAAAAAGTCTTAGTCTCCTTTTGAATGTCCTTTTTGTAGTGTATTTATGTATACATTGATCTGTCTATCAATGTATCTGCACACTAGTACACCTGGCTTTCAATGCACACATTCATTTTTTCTTATTTCTGACTTATTTTCCTCTTTACAGCGTTCTGATAGCTGTTTAAGGATTATGTAAGGGGCTGTTGTTGCTTTGTCTGTGCACAAAATAAATTCCAAACCTATTGTTCTTTACCCATCGACTAATGTGTGTGCATCTGTGTGTGTTCAGGATCATCCACGAGGACGGTTTCTCTGGCGACGACGTAAAGCAGTACAAGCCTGTCGTTTACAGCAACACCATCCAATCTCTGGCTGCCATCGTGCGTGCCATGGATACACTGGGCCTGGAGTACGGAGACAAAGAACGGAAGGTCAGCTCTCATCCCCCACGCTCGCACACACTTTCCAAGCACGTCCATCAGACACACTCAGCGGATACACACATACACGCAGCAGCATATGCGCATTTCAAATCCATGATTTTAGTGCATGATGTCATACAATCACACTGAAATGTAGCACAGACACAGGACCATCGCAGATTGTTTATATTCTCAAGTCCATAACTGTGAACTGAATAAGGCTGAATGATGTCAATCAGCTCCTGAATGCAGCGAGTAGCCACTGGATGAATGAGAAGTGCTGCAGTTCAGGGTGAGGACACAGTGTGCCGTACACAAAGTTACTGTCTTTCAACCAAAGCACCAGGAGTCCAGCTCTTGTATCGGACCTGATAGAGTGTCTCTAAGTAAGGCACCGATCTCTATCAACTTCAGGTCCTTGCTCCGACCTCTTGGAAAAATACATCTCGGTATGAGGATGGAAAGATATCACATTATTTCTGTCGGGTCACCATAATTGCAGGGAGTCTGTCAGGGTCACGGCAAGAGAATACTGTAGTTACCATGCACTTTAACACCCCCCTGTGCACGCTGACTGTGCGCGTTGTAAAAGTGTACATTAACCACGCAGTGTACTGTAGGTGGAACTTGTTGTTAATGTCACAGCTTGATAAAGCCGCTGTTACAGTGCTTTTGTTTTGGAGAGCTGATGTCCTCACAGCAGTGGCATTTTCCACCCACAGTGAGAATGAATTGTACAGACCAGGGGCGCCGATTTATGTTTCTGCTGGTGGGTGCTCACAGTGCTTACATGACTCGTTGCAATTTTGACACGCGCGCACATTCGTCTCACAGTAAAAGACACATTAGATCAATTAACAGCAGCGGCCGCAAAGAACAAACGTATGCTCTTTCATACGCGCGCATGCACACACACATACACACGCTCTCTTTCACAAACACACAGTCTACACACTGGTGATGCATACGAGGAGTTAATGTCAATACAACCTAACGCAAAAGGCTCCAATGAAGAAAAAGGAAAAACAAAATCCACAATCCAACACCACAGCCTGGATTGAATAGCATACCGTAACCGTATGGGCCTGTAAGTGTTAATGGAACTGTCCGCTGAGCTGAAAGTCAGAATAGGTAAACAATAACAGCCTAGGCTACTTCACTCATTCATTTATCACAACCTGATATTAATTATACTGTCAATGATCACAACTGGCTTTTAATGAGACAAATATAGTTGTAGATTAAATCAAAATTGTTTACTAATAACACACACCAGGAGAGAAATAATCATAACCACCAAACCTCTCGCAAAATTCCAACACATCCTTTAAAACAGGGCTATAACAAATATTTAATTTGTTGTTTTGTCACTCACCATTCTTGTTAATTCTTGATGAGGAATGTGTTGCCCCTGGTAGCGTTGCGTTTTATAAATTGGTCCGCGATTGTTTCCAGGTTCCTGCTCCTTGATAATGTCTTGTGACAGTTCAGTATTGCAACGTGGTTCAGCCTCGCTTGCCCCATTGTGGACCGCAGATAGGTTTTCAGGCGCCGGAGTCCAGAAAATGACCGCTCTGAAGTGCATGATGTTACTGGG
>CAEMYA010000008.1:241564-260972 GCA_903131615.1 Diplodus sargus
TGCTAACTGCAGCTCTATGAAGGTTTGACTTTTCATGAGTTTGAAATCTCTCCAGTGCTTTGGCCCAGCTGGAAAAACCATCCCGTACAAAAGCTCTCAAAGACTCTTGGTCATGTGTTGTGGATGAGAGAGGGGCGCCCATGTTTTTGGCCGCAGTGCAAACCTCACAAAATACCTTGTTTTTTGCTGCATCGTAGACTATCCATGGGTATTTGCCTTTCCAGCTAGCTTGAAAAGTCCGACCTTTTTTCTGGTTAACATCTGTAGGCCTACTGCTACTCTCCTCAGTCGTTGACACAGTAGAGTCCTCACTGGAAGACGGTGTCGGGTCGGTAGATATTTTTGGTATTTTTACCACAAATTTATCCATTTTGTTGGCTAAATGAACCACTCTGTTTGATCAGCAAGTTGCCGTCCAGACTTTTTGGCGGTTTATCTTACATCCCAATAATGCAATGCGTTGCTAGGTTGCAGGGGAGTGGTCATTAGCAAATGAATGACAAGTGTAGGTTGGCAGACGTAGGTGCTGGCAATTTTCGTGAGTGCTCGGCAAACTCCGTGGGTGCTCGGCAATCTCCGTGGGTGCTCGGCAATCTCCGTGGGTGCTCGGGCCCCGAAGCACCCACGGAATCGGCGCCCATGGTACAGACCGTTATTTATGCATTATTTATGCTTACTTCTTTTATAAAGCGAATGCCCATAAATGTAGAAGTAGAAGTATTCATTAAAATTAGAGCCGATATATTGGTCAGCCAATATTACTGTCCGATATTGGCCTGTCACAGATATATTGAAAGAGTGTATATGATGTATGCTGATAACCTTTTTCGTTTTTAAAGAGCATATTGCATAACTCAACACTAGTATCATTATAAATTCCCAGTGGAGCTTGTTTCAATGCACTGATGTGTTTTTGGACAGTAAAGCCCTATTCGCACGGGACTAGTATTACCTGGGGACTTCATATGATTTAGAAATTACCTCACCACGTCTGTGTTTCGTGTGGCGCATTCGCACGGGTTAAGCGAAATCTGTGTTTTAACTCTAATTTACTGACATTATCCCCCAGATATGATGTCAAGGCTCTGTGTAGCCTATGTAATTCACAGAGATGCCGATTCGCACGGGACTAATATTATCACATGACCTCTGTGTTTGCCGAAATATGGTAGGTAATACGCGGTGGAATTTTTACTTTACAAATTACGGAAATGGCAGACTCGCACTGGATTAAGATCACAGACGACCTCCGCATTTATTACAAATTACTAGAGGTCTCCAGGTAATACTAGTCCCATTGGAATAGGGCTTATGTCTAAACTTTGAGAGACATATTTTTCTTTTTCTCCTTTCCTGCAGTGTTTTATGTAAAAGCTCCTCTCTCCCACAGAAAACACTGCTCCCGAAACACCTCGTTAGTAGGCCCCCCTTTAATTGTATGACTTGCTGACATCACACTACGTCACCATGTCAAACATTTATGAGCAGCTTGTTTAGCACGTAAGAATTGATTTTGCCCAGCTGCTCTGTTGTTAGACAGGAGCTCAAGCAAGAGCTTTTCAGATGGATGGGGTCTCAGTAGTGCAGCGCTGGACTGTATGAAAAAAGTGAGGTTTTTTTTTAGCATTACGGCATGTTAACATTCTCGTAGTAACCAAAAATAAAATGATACAACTGAGAATGAGCATAATACATCTCCTTTAAGATATCCTGCCTCAGTTACGTACTTGTCTTGTGCTTGATAGGGATAATGTGCTCATTCACTCAATATGTTTATACAGCACATATGAAATAATACTGACTTATGTATCATCGATTGTTATTTTTCTTACTCCCTAAGATTAGTATTAACCTCGGCCTGATAAATCCTGTGTCAACCAGGCTTTCATGAAAAGATCCTCGAAAGCAGCAGTGTAGCAAGGGTGGAGGGCAGAACCTCACAGTCACCATGCCATAGGCTCGCAGGCAGCACATAATCGCAGGACTATGACAGATTTGCCTTGCAATGTACACACTCTCATCGAGGTAAACAAGTAAATTCAGCAGCGTCTGTTTCAGCAGCACGGCACATATTATGTTGTCAGCTGGAGGTGGCTGAGCGGAGGTGAAATCTCAGCTGCTCTTGTTTTTCCTTGTTTGGGTATCATACTTAAGTGCTTACCATCATATTGCAGGCAGAAACTACAGTCACACAGCAGTAACAGCGACATATTGGTCATTTGCCTTGTGGAGTATTTCGTGAGATAAAGTCGAGATGGTTAAGAAATGCTGCGACGATGATTATTTCTTTCAGTTTGTTTTGTATTTGAGATATTTAAAGGGGTGAAACCACAACAGTTGTATTTTTAAATCCCACAGTGTGAGGGACTCTGACTGTGACTTTGTTACTGAATGTCAGCTCTTCATCGCGCCGGGTCTTTGATTTGTTAAACTGTCAACACTAGCATCGATTTGATGGCTAATGGGAAAGGCTGCCAACAAACTCTGTCATGCTTGTGCCAAAATTCCTTCATGCCAATCTAAGTTAGTCCTGCTTCTAAGTCCTCTAAATCCTAAAGCACACAAGTTCAATATATGATACACTAATTGAGGATTATGAGTCTAATCCACAGAAGAGCATCAGTCCTATCTCAGTACAGAGCAATGGTAAGAGGTTAATTAGAGATGTAAGGATCATGAAGACGCAGTGTTGCATTATACCAACCTCTCCTGGCCTCTGTCTCAGTTTTAGGTCCCAAAATTCTCATAATTCCGGCCATTAGAGTTGTCAGGATTGGAATTAGCTGTACCTTTGTACCCTGTTGTCAGTGTTGGGCCTGAAGGGAGTTCCAAATGGATTACAGCGTTTCCCGTCTGGAATTTATAAGCCCACACAAATGGACATGGCCAAAAACTGCACTCTGGCTGAAAAGCCTGGAACGGCGCGTTCAAATACAGTAATATCTGCCCTTTCTAATTAAATGGATGCATCACATCAGATACAAGCTCATATGCTGGCTCTAGAATACAGTGTGTCAGAGCTGTTCACTCTGTGGGGGAATTGGCACAGCAAGAGATTCTGAGTGATATACTGTTTTAGTCTCCTGTGACCCCCGTACATATCAAACAACCTCACATGGACTGTGTGAAGAATTGCACTGCTGTTGTTGTTTGATGTTATATGCAAGGAAACTGGGCAGTTAAATGTTCATGAAAGGGGCGCTATGTATTTTTGGAGAAGACATTCAAACTCAGAATATTAATATTTGGAATATTAATGAGGTAAAACATCATCAGAAATATTTTATTCTTCCATAACTGAATAAACAAGCTGTTCTCAGAGGAAAATAAGGTCCCCAGAACACTGCTTGAAGCTTGAAATTTGTCAGGGTCTGCCAAACAGTATGAAATGATGTTGCGCTTAAATGTCAGTTTGCTTATTCAGTTTATTTATGAATGAAGCGAGTTTGTTAATTTGGGTTGTTTAGACATACAAGATCAGTCAGTGATAATCTAATGACATAGAATGTGTCTGTATCTGCACAGTGTAACAGTGACGTTGACAACGATGTGTCATTGTGGATTAGAATGAGGTGATGGTGACGTTTATAATGACTAATAATGCCTCAGTGAATGCAGTGTTGCCTGCAGATGAGTCTCGTACAAGCCGGCCTCTGAAGTCAGACTGTTAGCGGTCACAGGTTTGTCTTTGGTCGCAAGTTTTATTGAATAGTTGAATAAAAGAGGCTCTGGATTTCTCCTGGATTTCCTGTGCGCTCTCTCTCTCTCTCTCTCTCTCTCTCTCTCTCTCTCGCTCTCTCTCTCGCTCACACACACACACACACACACACACACACACACACACCAAGTCATTGGTCTTAACCTTACCCAAAGGCACAATATATTTTTAATCACAATGAAACTATTGATACACAGAGTAGAGAGCTGAAATAACAATACACCTATTGATTAGGATATGATATGTGTGTGTGTGTGTGTGTGTGTGTGTGTGTGTGTGTGTGTGTGTGTGTGTGTGTGTGTGTGTGTGTGAGAGTGAGTGCGTGCTTGTGTGTTTCATATATCTTGGTATTGCATTTCTAGTCAGAGGTGAAGGGAAGAGCCTGAGGCATGATGGATTATTGTTGCCTAATCATTTAGGAAAGAAGGCTGTGTGTGTGTGTGTGTGTGTGTGTGTGTGTGTGTGTGTGTGTGTGTGTGTGTGTGTGTGTGTGTGTGTGTGTGTGTGTGTGTGTGTGTGTGTGTGTGTGTGTGTGTCGTTGAGGTGGTAATAAATGATGTGCCACAGGTTGCCACCGAGAAAACTTCCCCTTCCTTATAAACAGCTGATGGGAGTGGCCCACGTGGAGATGCAGCAATGGGTCTTACTGTGTAAAGGACAGGATATTGTTTGATCATTGACAGTTGAGAGGATGAGATGGCAGTCAAGTAAGAAAAGATGGATAGATTGATGATCACAGTTTTGAGTAATGGATCCGATTTATTTTTCAGATTGGCAAAAAATATTTGATTGTAAGCTCTTTTACATCCATGGTCACCACTCTGTTGTCTCGCTTAACGTCCTAATGCAAAGGTTACTGATTGGGTACACATCATGGATAATAGCATATCAACAATGAAGGCTACTGTGCTTGACAGGCAGCGAGAGACTGGAACTGCTCTTGTGAGGGTGGAGCTATGTGTGGAAGGGATCGCAGCACATCTTGTCGAAGTTGCAATAAACGTCACAATCTTATGGTCTAAGGCACAGTCACACAGGTTCTTATTAAAAAAAAAAAAAGCTTTTTCTATGTGTTTTGCTCTGGTTTACGGTGAGGGATGACAGAAGGTTATGAGAGAACAATAAAATGAAGTATAACAGAAGAGAGACATATTTTAGTTGTTATAAAAGCCCAAAAGCTGAAAGGGAAAGAGGAAGGACAGGAGATTATTTAAAAGAAAATGGAGAGAATGTGACAGTGGACGAGAAACAGATACGGACCAGACCGAGCTTGTTTAAACTACGACTCCACATCTGACTTCCCCTCAAAGTAACCAGAGGACACTACTCAATCCATAAAGGATTAGGAGGATAGCTCACATTTGGGACACCTACTCATACATAAAAGTCAAAGTTTTGTCAGTGGACGTCTGATAAAACTGGTGTTAACTGTAAAAATGTGTCCTGCGTTATTTTTCCGATGTTATTTTTCTCCCTATCCCCCTCCCTTCGTTTCTCTTTTACAGTACAGTGAATTATAATCACAAGTATTTAACCCCACCTGTGCCGCCCAATGTTTCCTTTGCTTGCTCTCACCATATCTTAGGATAGGACCCCCCTATCTGTTTCCTCGGCGCTGGCTAGTTGCTGTGGCAACCCAGTGTTTTGCCTCACTCTTAACACATTCCGTAAGCCTATGTCCAAGGGCGGCGTGACACATACACTTAGACACGCACACAAAGTCACACAATGATAGCGCGCTTGAAATAGACTGAGTGTTATCACTGCCGTATGAATCTTCAAGCAGTTTTCACCAAGGTTTCAAAGAAGCTGCTGCTGCCGTACAGCTTCTGAATAACTGTTAAAACCTCCTCAGGAATTCGGCCATAAAAGAAAAAAAAAAACATTTTCGATTGTGTTGATCTGTTGTTTTATAATATAATAAGATTTCTCAAGAGTTCGATTTAAAAAGAAAAAAAGTTTTGGTCAGATTCTGAATGACTTTTGTTAATTACTAATTTGCCATTACAATGAATAGTTGACCGTTACACTGGCAAACCAACGTGTTTGGCTTTGGACATCTACAAACACAGTTTTTTGTGTGAGTTGCTCAATGTCCTCATTGACAGTGTCAAACTGATAACAATGAAGTTTAAATGAAGAGTGAATTGTCGCAGCACAATTGAGCTTTCTCTCACGTCTTACTGTACTGATTATACAGAACTGCAATCTCATTCCTCGTACGGACTTCTCTGAAAAGCGTCAGTGGGCCTTAAGAGCGAGCCTGGAGCGGTAGCTGGTGATTTCTTTCTGTCTTGTATTTTTTTCTTGACTGTGAGCCAGTGTGTGTGTGTGTGTGTTACTGATGCGTCGGCCTTAGGCTCCATTTTCTATACGCTAATTCCACACAGTTCTTCTGTTGAAAATTCTGCGGCATTACATCATGTGTGTGCACGCATGCTCAATCTTATTTGTTCAATGTCGCTAGATCTGCTTGTCGAATAAATGAAGGCGCAGGCTGAATGGTGCGGGTGGTAGACAAACGCATTCACACTACAACAGAAGCTGGAGATGGAGATCCACTCCCATTTCATCATTTTCTCATTGTCGTCATTCTCATTATAAACAAAGACAGATAAAATGAGTGTTTTCATTACAGCTTTCAATAATATTAAAGTCGCACTGATCCATAGCCCTCGGATCTCTCCTCTCATCATTACAGCTGTTTATTGAGGCATCTATTACACAATTTGATGCTAGAAAGACTGATGAAGGGAAGGAAATTAAGGACACAGCTGCTGTTCAACTGCAGCACATAATGCGCACGCACACACACAACAATCTACACGGGGAAAACACTTTGTGTCTCAATGGACTCTTGAAGGGAGAAAGGGGAAGAAGATGAGGGGGGAGATGGGATGAGATAAATGGATATACAGAGTGAGAGAAGGAGGGAGAGAGAACATTGAAGAGAGAGAGGGAGCTGGCAAACTGGTGGCTGCCTGTTGTTTTGGAAACCAGCTAGTTACCCTCGCACGTGTGTGTGTGTGTGTGTGTGTGTGTGTGTGTGTGTGTGTGTGTGTGTGTGTGTGTGTGTGTGTGTGTGTGTGTGTGTGTGTGTGTGTGTGTGTGTGTGTGTGTGTGTGTGTGTGTGTTGGGGGGGGGGGTTGTCGCCAACGCCCCTCTGATGAAAATGTTCCCTCTGCTCGTTAAAGAATGAAACCACCTGCACATGGCCACAGAGTAGTGTCAAGTGGACGTAAGCATAGTTTCCTTTACTTCTTTAGGCTTTTTGAAGTATCCAGACCTTTTATAGAAGCACATCATGCAAGCTTTCAAGAACACTTTTTTCTTTTGTTGAAAAGCCACAAATGTTTTTAGCCAAATAGTCTTATGGTAGGACCATGCAATATGAGTCATTTAGCTGCTGGCCAAAGGACATCGCTGTGAGAAACATTCATTCACGGGGCTTTGTTCTTGCTGTTGGCAAATCCGATGGAATCAAACTCAACAATTATTTGATCAAAGTGAAAATGATTGTCTGTGTACCCAAAGTCTAACACAGAGTACACTGTTTGTCTCCAAAACTATTTAGGACATATCAATCAGCCACTGTTGCACTGGGTGACAAGTTCCTTTGTCACAATGAGCAGAAATGAAACTGATCGTCAGCTGCAGTTGTGGTATTTTCATGGGATTTGTTGGCAATACAAAAAGTAAAAGCTAGGATTGTGATGTTTACCAAATTGGCATAGGAAGATATCCGCAGTGAGACATTGTGATGGAGAGCAGTGAAGGGGCTAGTGTGTCCCTGCATAGTCTGTCTTGAGGCGGGAGTTGAGTGTTAACATACCACTGCTGTTTCACCCTGTCGATCTCACCCAGCCGGGAAAACTGTCTCTCTTTCACTGCCGACATACATCCCAGGCCCGGATTTAAAAAGGTTTTTGTCTCTTGCACAGCACAGCTCTGTTCAGCCTCAGAAGTCAGAAAAGACACTGCAGCCACCAATGTAGCCGGGCAAATTGGCTTTGCTTAAAAGGAAAGGTGTAGTAAGAAAGTAAAAACAGGACATGAAGATGTAACGTTAGTGTGTTGAGCAGTGACAAACTTCTTTTTATTTTCTCCCCCACATTTCTCTTACGGCAAATATGCCTGCCTTACAGCCTCTCTGAAAGGACATGCTATTTCTAGTGGGGGCCTTTTAAGTCATGATGTTGCAGTGGTAGAGGGCTCAGTAGTCAGGCCCTGCTGTCAGCTGGGAGGATGGATGATGGCATCGTCTACTGGCCCAGCCCTACTAGACAGAAGAAGAAGAAGGTCTCAACTACACACCTAAACAAGGTTTTGCCACTGTACTACACACAATTGTTTATGTGGTATATGTTGCAACAAAAAGACCACATTTTCCTTTAATGTACTTCTGCTGATGGTTAACTATGGTGAGACAAAACTTTGATATCTTTGACCCATCCTTATATATTCTACCATTGGGATCCATTCATAGTTGGAATAATTTGGGATCAATAAGGCAAATGCTACATGGTGTAAAACATCTATTTAACGGATCTTGCTCAGTTAAGGCCATTTAACACACTGAGATGGAAAAATATAAATTTTCAGCTGCAAAATCAACATGCTCCTTTAATTCAGGAGGCCAGCGACTATTGAGGTTGTTGTTTACGGAGTTAAGTAAAACATGTAAATGCAGCTTCATGGTGTTATGAATAAATCCAGGACCCGTCACTCTTCCTAATCTGCTGCTGTCGAAAAACAGGTGACCTTTTTTTGGAGCGCTCATGCACAGTTTGAGAAGCGCGAGAAAAGTGACACCTCCTTCCTGCGATGCTGATTTAAACATTTAGAAAACTGCTATGAGCAAACTCCGACAGGATGGGCATCGACCCCGGCTGTGAGCGGAGGAGGCATTCATGATGCCATCAGTGTACCTGCATGTGACTTCTAGTCTCAGCGCAGCTTGTCGTCGGTGCAGAGCCCGCCTGTTCTGCGCTGTGTGTGTCTGTGTGTGTGTGTGTGTGTGTGTGTCTGTGTGAGATTATAGATTCCTTCCAGCCAGGTTAAGAAGGTCATTGTATGGACGGAGCCTCCACACACTCACATTCAGATGTTTGAAGTTTCTGTGTGTTGTTGAGAGAGTGTGAGCGTGTGTGTTTGAAGTGTGTGTGTGTGTCAGTCTGCCACCTTCCTGCAGTGCTGAGCTCCCTTTGATTTCTGTATCCTCCCTCTCTCCCCCCCCGTCCCCTCCCTCTCTCTTGTTATTTTCAACATCTCTCCCCCTTCACTCATCCTCTCTCTATCATTCCTCTCTTCCCCTTTTCTCCTTTTTCTTTCTTTTCAGCCCATCTCATCTCTTCTTCTACCTTTTACTTCCCCCGCCCTTCCTCCTCCACTCAATCACCCTCCTCTCTTCCTTTTCCCCCATAACTTTAATCTCTTCTTATCATCTTTCCTTCACCTTCTCTCATTTAATCCTGCCACTGGAGCATTCTCTGTTATTTCCCTATATTGTTACGGCCATCAATCCATTCTGTCCGTATCGTCAAATCCGACGGATCAGTAAGCTAAGCACCCTAAAAGACACCTGATTGGCTCGTTCAATCAATTCATCTGGCCACTCAATCATTAATCCTACACCCTAGTGATGAGAGGTCATTAGTCTGCGGGTTTATTGCAGCTGGCTTATTAACACACGTGCAAACTGAGGATTTTTGGCCAGCTGTGTGTGTGTGTGTGTGCTGTTTGAGCATATGAAGAGAGCGAGAGATAAATATAGTAAACCAGGGACAGGGAGAACAGAGAGAAAGAGTCTGCCTCATGAAAGTGAGATTGTCACAGCAGAGAAGTGAACCGTATCCTAGCAACAGAAAGGAACATGATCCCGTACCTGAGATTTGGGGAGTGTGCATGTTTTTGTTTCTGTGTGTTATAGGTTAAATGTTGAGAGATCTCAGTTTATCTTCTGTTCTTTTTTTAAAAAAAAGATCCTTTATCCACGTATTCTCCGTTTCACTTGGATCACTTCACTGGAAGCTGGCCAGTTCAGTGGCCGTAGCCCACGGTTGGCTGCACCGAAGCATCAGGGCCTGGTTCACTAGCTTGTTTGACTGTCACCCCGTGGTTTGAGTCGGGACCAGCTGGGACCTTCCTGTGTACAGTTGGCATGTTCTCACAATCCAAACACACGCAGGTTTGCTGATTTGGCCGCTCTGACTTGCTAGGTGTGAATGTGAGTATGAATGTGTCTGCTGGTGTCTGCCAGCCCCTGTGTGACAGACTGGCAACCGATGCACACTGGGATGGGCTCCAGCGTCCTGTGACCTTGAACAGGCTAAGCGGTTTAGAAATGGATGGATGCCTGACTCAGTAACATCTCAGTGGTACTTAGTGAGGGGGAAACAAGCATTTCCCCAAGAGTGGGATACCTGCGGATCAGCTCCTCTAATTATTTCAGACACACTGTTAGGGCCACGACTAATGTTTTTTCCAGGTGATCTACTCTTTATCGTCTTGATTATAATCATTAATCAAAATAATTAAAATTGCCTGTTATAATTTTCAAAAGGCTTGTTTTTGTCCTGACTCTCGGGATGGAGAGATCCATCTGTCGATCGCAGTAGTCCATAAGGAAATATCTCTACAACTTTGCACACACACACACACGCACACAGACAGACACAGACTAACCCATGAGGACAAATTGCTCTGACATTTTCTACGGACATTTATGGAATCTGAATGACTTTTTTAAATTCTCTTCTAGTGCCACAACGAGGTTGATGGTTTACTTATTTGGGACAGATATATAAGCTCTCTCCAAATGAGTTCAAATAACTGGTTATCCCTTCACCTTTCATCCAGCTCCACCATCAGCTCAGTTGACTATTCGGGTTAGGCTAAGACATCAACCTGAGCTGTTAAGGGCTAATTAGCCTCATGCTAAAACACTAAGCTTAGATGGTGAACACTTCACAATATCTTATCATCAGCATCAAGACCTCAGGAAGAGCGCCAGGCTTTGAAGTCAACTTACTGGCCAAACTGTGTAATTACAATGTCACAGATGCACTGGGGCCCAAAATGTTCGAAGTCGAGGAAGGAAGTCGAGCTTTTTTGTTATCATGCCACTGAGCAGCTTTCACTGGAATGAATGGATCTTCGCCTCTGAAGCTGTATTCAGATTTGAATCGCTATATCCATAATCAGCATGTTAGCATTAATATTTTGAGCGTGTTGTCGTTCTATTGTTAGCATTTAGCTCAAACAACCAACATGCATACGTACATCCTCACAGTGCTGTTTGCATGGCTGTAGACTTTTTTTTACTTATTATTTGTTCAACAGTCCAAATCCCAAAGACGTTGGGTCCAACATCATATATCATATGTTTGAATATAAGAAAGCATCAAGTATGCATGTTAAAGTGGCTGGAAGAAGTGCCATTGTGGTAGTTTTGCTTAAAAATGATTGATCCAATTGCTATTTGGTTAATCCACTCATGAGCTCCACAAACTGGATGGATAGACTGAGCCTCATTTGTCTCATTTGTCTGAGGGCGTTCAGGATTCAGAGTGATGAAAGGAAGCACCAGAGACTGAAGTTGTGTTTGTGACAGAAGGATGCTTGTTATTTCTGCTATCATTAGCCATGAAGGGCAAGATTGGTTCACAGAAGAAGGGTGTGTGTGAGTCTGTGTGTCCGTATGATTGCTACCCATTCAGTGTGTTTTTGACTGCACTGAGCCACACCATCTAATTTCATTGCCCGCTTGTCTTGGACAGTCTGTGTCTGTGACCCAGCAGTGTCTTTTAGATGGAATAATGTCTGCAGAAAACGTCATAGTGCATAACATCAGGAAGGCTCAGTTAAGGGCCCGGAGGGAAGGCAACATGCTTGCACCCACCCACAACTGGGTCTGCACCAGAGCTCCAGAAGTTGCCCTGCAGCCTCTCCCACACAAACACACACACACGCACACGCACACACACACACGCACACTCACACGCACACACACACATACACATACACATACACACACACACACACACACATGCACATACAGCCTCTCTCCTACCAACCTCCTCAGTGTGTAAGCCAGACTGGTGCTGCCAGCATCATTTGACAGGCACATGGACCCGTCTCGCCACGCCAAGCCACAACATTGCACCGCTAAGAACAGGACCATGATGCCTCGCTAGTGTCGCCCTTGGTTACCAGGGCCGCCAATCATCAGCGCTGGTTTGCCAAGTGCTGCCTTCAGAGAAAAATCCTTCCAAAAAGCAAACGCACACAGATTCAGTGACTTCATGGAATGACTCCAGACCTTGAATGTCTGTAAGCTGACTTCTCAGTGATTGCACGGGAATTTTAGTCATTAAGAGCAGCTAAGATTGATGTTATCACTCATTTGGACTAAGGGGTAAGGGGGAAAGGAAAAAGTGACTGCCATGTCTAAAATGTTAAAGTTATAACATCAGTCCTGCAGTGTATTGTTAGATAAACATAGCATAGAAATGTATTTTTTTTTTCATGCATGAGGCTGCTGTGCCGCTGCACAACAGAACACGTTAGAGCAATTCAGATGTTTTTTTCATGATGCAATAGATGGTTGTATGTCAGCGAGTCACTTAGAGAAGGCTTGTGATCAGTCACTCATGAAGGCAACTGGCATTTATGTGTGTGTGTTTGTGTGTGTATATGTGTGTCCAGGACTAGAGTTTTCTCAAGGGCTGTGTGTAACTTACCTCAGGGATTGGGTTCTCAGGTGCTGAGAGAGCCAGAACATGGACCATACACCCCCCTGAGAGGGAGGGGGTGAGGGTGGGAGGGAGAGAGATGAAAGATTCTCCCTCAGGTGTAAAGCATGATGAATAGAGCGATGGAGGAGAGAAAAAAAGCGCACATGGAGAGAGGGAGGGAGCGTTGGAGACGGTCCTTGGGGCTTTAGCACATGCCACACACACAAAAACAGTATGCCATTACATGCCTGTGTGTGTGTGTGTGTGTGTGTATAGAGTGGATCAGGTTCATAAAGCACCATGTTTTAATGTCATCACATTTCCATGCGTCTGCGAAACAGCCAAATGTCACCAATTGCTGCGTCAGTTCAGTTCAAACCACAGATACTATGTCCTTCTGTATACAGTTAGTGCTGTTTGGCAACACACAGAAATGCACACTCTGGACTGATAGGATGGTATGCACTGCGAGATAAAACAGATTTGTGGGCAGTGAGAGATTTTGCTTTACAGTTTATACAAAAGTGTCACTAAACTAGCTCTGGCTGTATTACACCATTGTGGGAAAATGTGCAAAATGACATGCTTAGCTTCATACAGCAACATTGGATTTGTACGATTTGTGTTGCACCTGGATTTGTCAGATCATCTTTACTTAGGGGAAGACATAAAACAAATCACCACTTATATAGTATTCATAATTGTCATATGCTTTACAATAGAGGTGGAATGTGTCATGACAAGCACAAAAAGAATTCTCTTTTATCCTCCTCCATCATCTAAATTGGTTGCCAATATCCTGTTTTCTAAGTGTTCAGCGTTCTTGTTGTTATTTAGCGACCTGAGAAAGAGACTCTAAAGCAGATCTCTTTCTCAGATTTGCCTGAAAACAAAACAAAACAAAACAAAAAAAAAAAGATAAAATGGGTCACTTACTGAGCTTAGGCAGCTGCTAATACACCTGGGTAGCCCACTCGAGTTAAGTCTGTGTGTGGGAAACGCTACTGTGTTGCTTTATTTCACTGTTCCTTCAGATGCAATCTTGATCGATCCAGAGTGTTCTTTCCCATTTAATATAAGTCTGAACAATTCCTGCCATCACAAAACAAACAGGGAAAAAAGAAATGTAGATGGCTACAGTTTCTGTATGCCACGCTATTAAGACCTCTGTTTACTGACAGTCTTTCATATCGCTGTGCTTGAATTCTTCTCTGTTCTGTGTTCAATCTGTCAGCCAACTGCTGGTGCAGCTAATTAGGCCAGGCTAAGAATAGACACCTACCTATAAGATTTATATATCTTCTCTGTCATACGACGCTTCAGATGTGTAAATCTCCTGCCTGCTGTTGTTATCTGGCCGCCAGTAATTTTTTTTACAAAGTATGCCTTTCAGAGCCTGGTGAAGCAGACCAGAATACACTTGTGTCAAATTAAAGATGAATCAATTTATGTACAATTCTGTTTGGTCAGTGGTGAGAGTGGACCTAACTGTATTCCCTATTTGGAGCAAAATTTATATTAAAAAAAAAAAAAGAAATAAGGAGAATGTTGGAGTCATGAAGTAAGTCAAATTAAATGTGATAACATCAGATATCTCTTCCATTAATCATCACACAGATGTAAGCTTCAACGAGATAAGCTTTGGTGAGTTAGCTAACTTAGTGACATTGTGACTTTAACATGTACTGGAGTCTGCTTGGCTAGTATCCCTTATATAGCACTGTACTGTTGAAAACGTAGTTAGCCTGTTAATTATAACTGTCTGAAAATAGACACTAATGTAATTAAAGTATGGCTCTGTGCTCTGCGAGCTGGTAGAAACTGCGGTATGAACCATTTTCTGAGCTGGGCCTAGGGATGGCTCAGTCTGCCGCGGCTGGTAATTAAGCCTGGCTAGAAATAGACAGCAGGGTATATGATTAACATACAAGGATGAGTGGATCTGACGGTCATTATCAGGATGGACAATACTCGACAAGAACATCTTGTAAAATATATAAAGGTACCCTGGAAGCTCAGGAAGTTGTTACGTTGCAAGCAAACACCTCATGATGGCAAGAGTAGAGTTTGAGAAGCTTCAACAGCACTTAGAGAAGCGTCATGCAGATAAAAATTGAAGAAGGCAAGTAGCTATAACCATGCTAGCGGCTCTGTGAGGCTATACTGAGGAGATTGTACTTGCGAACATTAGCATAGTATCATGTATCAAACAAATCTTCGTCCTCTCACTGTAGCTTATAATAGTGTCGGTAGATTTGTTTTGAGATGTCCTTATAGAACCCATCACTGTTTAATGTATGAGTCCCTAAACTGGTTAACACCTACATCTAGAAGACATTTTCACTGGTTGCAATTTATCTTTAAATATATTTATATATTATATTTCTTTAACTATCCTTCCTACATAGTCTAAAGGATACTGACCATCCTTATTACTTTGTTCCTAGAATTTTTAAGGAAACTGGGTAACGTGCCTTTAAATTTAAAGCTACATCAGATTGGAACAACTTACCCGGCTCACTTAGATCCATCACTTCATTTCATTTCTTTAAATCATCTGTTTTCATTTATCTTCAAATAACCTGCTCTTGCTTCTAATCATATTTGAGATATGGAAGTAATCCAAACTGATAGCTTCATGGCTAACTAAGCTAACTAGCAAATGGCTTCTACAATTGCCAGCTGCTTCTTGAATTCAACAGATGGTCAATTCTTACACATTGCTCTTTTTAATTTCCCATTTTTCTTTAAAAATGGTCGACACCTTTCTGAAATCTGTAACCCGGCGCAGATGTTTAACAGCCTAACATTTTCTCTCTGCCTCCCCATTCCCATCCTCTCCCTCCCCCCTCTAACTGTGAAAGTAGAGTTAGGTCCGCTCCGCTGCCGCAGCTATCAGCCCATCCATCATGATTATGTGCTTGTAATTCCACTGCAAATATTAAGACAGACAGTGGTTACGTACATTGTTGCCCTCACTAAGCATTAGCCCAGTTAGCCAACCATCACACACACACATTGCGGCGAGATCTTTAAACCTCAGCCTCACTGACAAAGCACACCTGTAATTACAGAGCAACAAGCTGCTGACTTCCAGCAATAAATGAAAAGCGACTCCCCACTTTGACTTGATAGGAGAGAAGTGGTTGTACCTGAGAGCAGCGAGGGAGCAGTTTTTGTTCATATCCATCTTTTTCTCTCCTTTTTTCTTTTTATTCTGTGTCCCAGTTTTCCTACAATACCCTGTACACGTATGCAGCATACACATGCTCACATAGTGCATTCACAGAGAGCGGGAAATAAGTGTGTGCCTGCTGAACCGTGTTGATGTAAATTATGAAGGACATTTGAATCTATATTTGATGACTGCCTCTTATTAAGAAACCATGCATTTGGCAGAGCGGGAAGGCTGCAGCAGCTGTGTGTATGTGTGTCTGTTTATAGGGGGTAAAGGGTCGCTGCTATTGTATTTCTCACCATTGTTGCTGTGCAATTGTGTATTTTTGTATTGTGAAGTCAGCATGGAGACTTGCCTCTTCATGTTGTTCTCACGTGGAGCTCTTTTCAGTATCATTGAAATTGACAGTAGACTTGGTGCACTTGTTTAGTCCCAGCCCACTCTGACAACGAGTTTGTATGAGGTATGAAGTATTTATGAAAATGAAGTGAAAGTCAAATATTTATTAAAGTAACATTTTATGTCTCCAACATTAATTGCGGTTGATGGCTTGAAGACAGATTGTGGTGGACACATTTGCATAAGTAGGTAGGTTGTTTGAGTACTGCTTGTTCACTTCGCCTCTCTGTCTTGAGTTGTTGCAAATCAGAATTGATGCTTTGTCGACCTCAGTGACCTTATCGGTCTCGCCAGCCCGGGAAGGAGAGAGCTAATCTTCTTCACAGCAAGACTGCTGCTGTTGATTGTCCAAGGCAGCAAAGTTGGAGCATAAGTGGATGATGTGGCAGGGACTAGAGCTGAGCAGGGAGAACATCTGTCCACAGGTTATCAACAAGCTGACTCTGAGTGTGAGGTTGATGTGTGTTTGTGTGTGTATATTAGAGTTTCTGGCACCCCAAAAAATATTTTGGTCAGGGCAAAAGACAGAACAACAGCTCCTCAATATTAGGAGTTAATGAAAAAAATGGCTCTTTAAATCCTCTCCGAATGTTGTTTAATAGCATTTTTACAGCTGTTAAACAAGCAGAATATAAACCTCAGTACAACATAATTGACTTCCAGCAGTCAACTCTCCTCTCATTCACAGCTGCTGTATTTTTCACATGCAGCTGGCACAAGATAAGCCAGCTCAGCTGCATTGTTTTGACTGAGCCCGAAGGCTCCACTGTGAAGCTAAACTTAGCAATTTGGGTTTGAACATTGTTAGAAACATTAAGGATAAGTGCAAAACTCAACAAAAAATATTGCAACCGTCTAGTTGTTTTAGACATTTTGATTCAGAAATGTTGCATATTATGTGTTTGATATTAATAACCATCCAGTTTTTATTGAAAATATCCATTGAGAATTCTTAATAACTAACGATACAGTAAAATAAAACCTTCAGTTTTGTTGCCTGGCCTCAAGTGTTCAATGTCCAATCATGCTTACTGTCATAATCACCTCCCACAGGCCCATTCAGGGCCAGTCAAAGTACTCTATCAGTACTATGATTCTAGATAAGGTGGAGGCCTTTTACCCTTAAATGGTGACAACATGCTCTGAATAGACTAAATGTATCATTTCCTATGTATTTAAAGGATGTGGAGTCGTGTTCCATTTGACATCCGACCGGCATGAGTCACTAGGAGATTGTCATGGAGTTGAGAGGTCTCCTTCAGTTCAGATGTTCTTGTTTGAAGCACAGCGATCCCCTCTAATGATTTCTGGCATTTGAATCTGCGTCCTTTTGATGAGCACAGGCATACTGCTGTCGGGAGTCTGATAAGTTACTCTTCAGGGCTCTGCACGGCTTGTGTAACTGGCTCAGGTCACAGTCATGTAGTAAAGGTCTTAATACAGTTTAATGTGGAGAGTATGTGTATGTAGAGTACAGAGGAACTGGCAAAAAAAACAACTTCCAGTTTGAAATGAAAGCAAAGCATGAACCAAGAGCACAGAGCATCTGCACTGCAGCTTAGCAGGAAGAGCTGCTTTGTAATTCAAAACATCATTTAAAATCACTTTTTTTGCAGCCTTCACACTTTCATTTCTGGATCAAAGCTCATCCCAAATATAAAATGAAAAAGCGCACACACCGAGGCACACACAAACGCTCCCTGAAGTGCCTGTCGGCCGTATAACTCAGATGATTTAAATGACATGTATCGGGAAGGAATATCCAATCACTGCAGCAGCTATTGATGACATGAATGAAAGTGATTCATCTGTATGAAAAACATCATCGTCAGTGGATGAAATCCTCTCTCATCTCTTCATCAGATAGGTGAGATTATGAATTATAATCTTTGCTATGTTTTTCCTGTTTCCTCTGATGGGGAGATGGTTTATCCCGTACTGTCAGCGCTCTGCTAAAGCTGAATGGGTCAATCCAAATTAGAGGGGTTGTTCTTGTGCTGTCAGATATGAGTGATGATTCAAGCTTTTCTCTACACACGAGCCTTGAATCTCAGTGTGCCTTTAAATGCCTGTGACCTATGAACTGTGTGTGTGTGTGTGTGTGTGTGTGTGTGTGTGTGTGTGTGTGTGTGTGTGTGTGTGTGTGTGTGTGTGTGTGTGTGTGTGTGTGTGTGTGTGTGTGTGTGTGTGTGTGTGTGTGTGAGAGACAGACAGAGAGAGAGAGAAAGAAAGAGAGAGAGAGAGAGAGAGGGATAGGTTAATGAATGATTGCCTCGTCTTGGCGCTGTGTCTGACCAGGTAATGAAACACTGACTCAGTTGTTTTCCGGCTAGGCTCTGTCTACCCTGATCTATTGCTGACACACACACACACACACACGCACACAGAATCAGAGATGACCCAGTCCTCGGACACAAGGACAGGCAAATATCTGTATGACATGCGATGCTGATGTACTGCTACAGGCTTGCGCATGCTGCAGGCAGCCACATTCACACACAGTTTACCTCTCACTCACACACAGCGAACAACACAGTCAGAATGCTGTTAATTCTGTTTGTCGAAGGACACATTTTTGCTCCTGTCTTGCTTTTGTAGAAGCCAGGCAGATGGGGAGCTGCAGTGGAGAGAAAAACACAGTCAGAGGCCAATACAGCATGTTCTATAGCTGCAAAATCAATAAACTGAACTGGGAGCCAGTAAAGATCTGTTTCTCTCTGGTGTATGAAAATGGAGTCAGTCGGGTGAAATGTAATGAATGGACAAAAAATGAGGTTTAGATGTCTTTTTGTTCAGTGATAATGATCATCAGATTCTGATCTAGGACATAAGCTCAGGTTCAGATCATGGTCACAGAGTCTCGTGGCCATTGGGATGGAAACAAATGGGCATAGGTCTGTACAAGAGCCTCAGACAATGGATTTAATGTTTTACCTAATCAACATCATTCATTTTAAAAAATGTATATGCTTATCCTAAACTTGATGGCAGCAACACATTTGAATCAAGTTGTGACAGGAGCAACGGAAGACTGGGAAAGTTGTGATAGTATCATGACCGGGTGTGAAAGTTGCATTCTTGAAAGGCTCCACTGTTCACAAGTAACTTTGTGAAACATGTGATTGTATAAGGGATATTACCAAAGTCTTTCTAGACAAGTCAGGCCACTCGGCGGCCATCTTGGGGACGCCTCGAAAAGCCCAAAGAGACCAGACCCCTATCTAAATGAATGGAGCCATGGTCAAATCCACACTTTAACGTGATAGCAGGACGGAAAAAATATACAGACATGCTCGCCAGTGAAATAATATACAAATAAACACCAAAAAAACAACGACTTTACCGTAGAAATGATGTTTAAAACGCTCTTTTCCTAGC